>MU182735.1:27334-78286 GCA_016904865.1 Pissodes strobi
ATATACAGTGTGTCCACGGATTGAGTTCGCAAGAGGAAAAACTTTTTTATTTGTGGGTTTATGAAAAAAAGGTATTCTTCATAAAAACTCCTGCTTATCGTGAAACACCAGAAAATCATATTATTTTCCTTAATTTGTATACAGGATGCTCAATATTTGCGAAAATATTAGGAACGACCAAGAATAAAGTACCTTAATTTTTGAAAATACGTCAAGATGGTATTAAGAAAAGTTATTCTAGAGAAAATTTGACTATGTTTGGTTGCTAAATTTCCTTTGGAACAACTTTTCTTAATACTCTCTTGACGTATTTCCGAAAATTAAAATAAATTATTCTTGGTCGTTCCTAATATTTTCGCAAATCTTGAGCACCCTGTATACAAATGAAGGAAAAAAATATGATTTACTGGTGTTTCGGGATAAGAAGGAAATTTTATGAAGAATACTTTTTTTTCAAAAACCCACAAATAAAAAAGTTTTTCCTCATCCGAACTTAATCCGTGGACACACTGATGTGCACGGCTTGAGTTCGGAAGAGGAAAAACTTTTTTATTTGTGGGTTTATGAAAAAATGGTACTCTTCATAAAAACTCCTGTTTATCCTAAGACACCAGAAAATCATATTATTTTCCTTAATTTGTATACAGTGCACTCAAAATTTGCGCAAATATTAGGAACCACCAAGAATAAATTATTTTAATTATCGGAAATACGTCAAAGAGTATTAAGAAAAGATATTCTGAAGAAAATTTTACTATGTTTGGTTTCTAAATTTCCTCTGGAACAACTTTTCTTAATACTCTCTTGACGTATTTTCGAAAATTAAATTACTTTATTCTTGGTTGCTCCTAATTTTTTCGCAAATCTTGAGCACCCTGTATACAAATTATGGAAAATGATATGATTTTCTGGTGTTTCACGATAAGCAGGAGTTTTTATGAAGAATACCTTTTTTTCATAAACCCACAAATAAAAAAGTTTTTCCTCTTGCGAACTCAATCCGTGGACACACTGTTCAACGGGCTGACTATATATATATATATATATATCTGTATCAAAAAATGATTAAAACACGCAACAGCATCTGGAAATATACTGATATTCGGACCGGTTTCTTTGGCAGAAACAAATTGGGGGAAGAAATGATTTAAATTAATTTTATCATAGTATTCAAGATGGCGAACGATACAGTAGTTCCGACCGACGATCCTGAAGAAAAACGGTGTAAATACTGTAAAAATGGTGTTACATCCGGTGTTAAGTGTATAATTTGTAAATACATGTTTCATAGTTCTTGTGCCCTAAGAGTAACAGGGCTAAAAGTAGTGAGTGGTAGCAAAAATCTTGTTAAATGCACCTGTAGCGGCAAATCCGAACAGGAAACGCAAACAGAGGAGACAGTCCCAAACGAGTCGAATAATGACAATGAAGCAAAAAGTACACTTAATGGAAGAAATGATTGATAAAAATAATATAATAAAACAAAATAACAGTCTCTTAATAGAGAATATTGTAAGGTTAGAAAACCAAAGCCTGCAAGAACGTGGACCGGTAAACACAAACGAAAAAAATTTAAACAAAAACAATAATAAATAAACATACAAAGAAAAATTGGCACCTTTGCAAGCAAATCAACATAGCAACAGGCACGTAGCGAGGCACGTAAACCAAATGACCCAACAAGAAACACCAGTAGATCAAATACCCAAAACGCAACCTCAAACCCAAACGTTTACAAGAACCCTCATAAATGAAAACATAAACAAAAATACGGAATCCGAAAGTGATGATTATGAAATCTTCGAAGGTTTCCAACAACCTAGTACCAATGAAACATGTCTTGATAACATAATAATTAATAGAGCTTGTAAGTTTTCAACCTCCTTGGTAAATGGATATATTTCTGATCACATTGGCCAAATTATAAATATGTATTTTGAAACAGTAACAACTATATCATATGTTTATTCCAGAAATTTTAGTGATTACAATATAAATACCTTTTTAGGAGAATTAAATAAAGAAGATTGGAAATCCATATACCACGACAAACCACTTGATATAAAATGGCTTTCTTTTAAAAATATATTTCTACACTATTTTCACTTACATTTTCCATTAGTAAAATATTACATAAATAAAACCTACCAATTTACTTGGTCTCAAGAAATAGAACTTTGTAGACAGCAACTTGATTTGTATTATGTTCTGCCCTTGTACAATCGGGATTGCAAAAATGAATATGTAAATCTCAAAAATCATTATAAAAGTCTGTTAAATAAATCAAAAAATTATACCATAAAAAGAAGACTAGCCTCTGCTGACAGCAAATCTAAAGTAACCTGGCAAATCATAGGTGAGCTAACTAATCGTAATAAAGGCCAAAAAAATATTCTCCCAATTGGGGATGATTTATTCCTTGCCAATAATTTCAATATCTATTTTATAAATTGTGCTGTCAGACCACCCAACAATGCACTTTCTACTCTGCCTATTCAATCATCCTTAAACTCTATTTATCTAACAGACACAACTCAACAGGAAATTATAACAATAGCTAACAACCTTAAACACAAAAAATCATCAGGCAAAGATGAAATGCCTATTTTTCTTTTAAAAAAATGTATACACTCAATTGTCGCTCCATTATCTCATTTAATAAATACTTCTTTTAGGGTAGGCAAGTTTCCTAAGGACCTTAAAATTTCTATTGTAACTCCTATTTTTAAAAAGGGTGATAAATAACTAATGTCAAACTACAGACCCATTAGCAAGCAATCATCATTTTCCAAATTCTTTGAGAAGGCAATGTATAACAAAATATTAACTTTCCTAACCCAGAATAAACTTTAGATACATTCCAACATGGCTTTCTAAAGGGTAAGTAAATAGAAACAGCTATACATGACTTTATCGGGCCTGTTTTGGACGCCTTGGAGAGGGGCCAGAGGGTCTGTGGGATGTTTCTGACCTTTCCAAGGCGTTTGACAGTCTCGATCATGAGCTACTTATGGACAAATTGTTTAAATATGGAATAAGGGGAACTGCATATTCATGGATGCAGTCCTACCTTAATGAAAGATCCCAAGTGGTCAGAATCAGGTCCGCAGGTCACCAAGTCCTATCAGAGGAACAACGTGCTCTTTGGGGCGTACCCCAGGGCAGCATATTGGGCCCACTGCTTTTTGTTATTTTTTTAAATGATTTACCCTTAGAGATGACCCCATATGACTGCAAAATTGTAAACTACGCTGATGACACGAATGTAGTATTGCAAGAAAGCACAATAGATGCACTAGAAGTCCCATGTAACCACCATTTCAAATGCCTAGAGGCGTGGTTTTCAAAAAATAAATTAACACTAAATATCACAAAAACTCAATGCGTATTTTTTGAAACAAAGAGAGACAATTCAATATTTCCAGAAAAAATTAAATTGGGTGATGACGAAATAAATATCAGTTTGTAGTAAATTACTGGGAATTTACATAGATTCAAGCTTAACTTTCGATGACCACCTAGTATATCTGGATAAAAAGCTAGCTTCGGCATGTTATGCCTAAAGGGTATTGGCCCAACACTCCACCATAGAAACATTAAAGGTAGCCCACTATGGTATATTTTATTCCCATTTAAAATTTGGAATCATCTTCTGGGGCAGTTCCTCTAACATCGAATCAGTCTTCATAAACCAAAAATCAGCCATAAGAATAATTAACAAAACAAGACCTTACTCAAGTTGTCGTGGTATTTTCAAGTCAAGTAATATTTTAACTGCTCCTGCAGTTTCAGTTTTCGAACGCATTATGTTCCTGAAAGGAAAGCCAGACCTTTTTTCCCAGTTCTTAATTAATCATTCACATAATACTCGAGGCCATCAAGTACAATATAATTTCTCTATTCATAAGTTAACACTAACTGAAAAAAATTGTTTTTACTCATGCATTAAGTTTTATAACCATTTACCAAAGAAAATAATAGAAATAACGAATGTTAAAATAGGTATTTAAAAGAAAATTATTTAAAATGTTATGTCACATGGAACCCTATAATATAAGTGAATATTATATAAAATCAGAAACATTGTAACTATATTGTTAAGTACTATACACTTATTATACCAAACTGACTCATTGAAGTCTGCTCCCATATACACACTTGTTCTGTGTGGCAGCGGGCTCCAAATGAGTCGTATACTATGACGTGTTTTAAACAATTACTCTGTAATTTTGTTTTGAAATAAAAGAAGTTATCTATCTATCTATCTATCTATCTATTCCAACTTCTCCATCGCTTGCATTACCGTCAGATAGTTCCCGAACATTTTTAATAGCATTAGCATTACCTAAAGTTCCTGGTTGTGGATCCTCCTGATCATTTTCTTCAAAGCAAAATACGCCATTCAATTTTTTCTTGTTGCGCAAGCTTCTGACTGCATTTGCCGTCCACTAAGTTGATCTATGTTACTATTCAATAAAAATTCTAAAATCTAACTTTTGCCAGTTAACAAGTAATAGACATCTATTCTAATTGACAGTTGATGAGTGTCACGCCATACAAAATACAGTAGCACACCTGTAAGAAAAATGATAGATGACGGATGACAAATGCCAAATCCTAAGTGACAACTATGAGGCATCTACTGTTACAGATGCCATCGATTACTTTTAATAAGCAGGCTTTTAACGGTGACCGGTAGGTGTACAACCATCATTACTCTCTACTAACCACTGCAAGAAAAATTATCAGTTGATCAGTGTCAAGTGACTGACGATAAATGACGGACGTCGACTATAATTAACATAATGGGTATCGCCTCCTTCTCATAAAAAAAACCATAGCATTCGTGTATGAAAAATAATAAGATGACATATGACAGATGAATTTTGAAACTGCTAAAAAATTACGTACCAGTAGACGTCATCGATTTCGTCTAATATGCCCCCAACGAATGGTGCCGGTGCGTGGGTGAATTCTCAACTGTTGTATCATCATCTGTGAAGAAATTGGGTAGAAAAATAATGTTCTATTCTATGCGCAATAAATACTAAACGTCTGTCGTAAATGCCAGTCCATTCTATACAACCATCGCGACTATCTCGTATCCGTTTTGTAATTCAAATTTCCAATTTCCCAGTTACGAACTATTTCATATTTATGGTCCGCAATAGCTGTGACGTACAAGTCTGTCAATATATGTTCAACGAACCAATCAAAATTCAATTTATAACAAGGGATTGAGGGATGGGGATTTCAAGATGACGACATCACGATATCAGAGGCGTGCGGAAACGCTTTGCTTAGGCAACATTAGAATCTTTTTGGCCGATGAAATTATGGGTGCAGCTACAAAGACGTGCGGTATCGATTAAACCCCAGTATTAAAGGTGAGTCTCCATTAGCTCTGCAAAACGTTTTGGAACTTTAGCAAATATATACAAACCCAACATATTTGTAGTGAATGGTCAACTCTTGTATCATCATCTGGGGGGAAATTTCGTGGAAAATTTTTTTTTCTATTCTATGCTATGCGCAATAAATATTTAACGTCTCTCGAAATGAGAGTACATTCTATACAACCATCACAACTATCTCGTTTCCGTTTTGTAACTCAAATTTCCAGTTTCTCATTTACGAATAATTTCATATTAATGGTCCGCAATAGCTGTGACGTACAAGTCTGTCAGTATATATTCAACGAACCAATCAAAATACAATTTATAATAAGGGATTGAGGGATGGGGATTTTAAGATGACGACATGACGATATCAGCTATTAATAAAAGTCTTGGGTTAGCGTTGTACAATCAACCACTAATTTCATCGAGATCTGACCAGTCTTAAGGCTACATTAGAATCGTTTCGGCCAACTAAATTATGATTGCAGCTACAATTACATACACTCCAACATGTGTATTAACTTTCGTTTTTCACCGTATAGTTTGGTAATAACATAGTATCATTGAGTCATAATTAAAGCAATGTATTTCAGTTACTCCTTAGTCCGAACCTGGATTGTCGGTATAATAGATTCTGTTATATACAACAATCACTGGGAAGAAAGCTGTCACTCCGTCAAGGAAATCGTTATTAATCGTTCTCAATTTAATATATCTTTGTCTCCGTCGGTGTTTGTTCTTTAAACATCATCATCATCATCATCATCAATCAGTCCTCTGCGTCCTCTGCTGGACATAGGCCTCCCCTTGTTGAGGCCTTTCTTTTCTGTCTTGAGCGCTACGAATTCAGTTTTGTGTAGATTTTGTCATGTCGTCTGCTCAGCGAGTTGGTGGTCTTCCTCTATTTCTTTTATCGGATCTGGGTCTCCATTCAAGTAATCATTTTGTCCACCTGCCATCTTGCATGCGAGCCACATGTCCCGCCCACTTCCATTTGAGTTTTGCTACATGTACGACCACATCAGTCACGCCTGTTCTTCTGCGTAATTCTTGATTTCTAATGTAGTCACGTAACGAAACACCAAGCATCGATCTCTCCATTTTGCTCTATGTGACTTTTAGTTTCTTAGCAGAAGCGTTGGTAAGAGTTGGTGTTTCGGCGCCGTAGGTCATAACCGGTAGAACACATTGGTGGAAAATTTTCTTTTCAAGCATATTGGAAGGTCGGTTTTGAAAACGTATCTAAGTTTGCCAAGAGAGTATAACTCTTTTGGTTATCTCGCATGTTTGGTTGGCTTTGGATATGCTTATCTTGTGGCCTAAATATGTGTACCTATTTATCTACCCATTCTATCTCAGAGTTTTCAATAATTAGGCTGTTTTAGATCTACTGTTGCACAGGCCTCCTGAAGTTCCTGTAGCATTACTCTAATACCTTCTAAGTTGTCAGCTAGTAGGACAATGTCCTCTGCAAACCGTAAGTTTGACAGACTTTGGCCGTCTATTTTTAGACCTTTTTGGTCCCAATCTAGCTTTTTGAACACATATTCTAGGACGGTGATAAACAGTTTTGAAGACATCGTATCTCCCTGGCGTACTCCCCTCCCAATTTTTATAGGATTCGTGTTTTCATGTAGTTTTACCATAAGACTAGCATTTTTATATATATTAAAATAAGTTTGGTGTAGCGATAGTCAATACGGCATGCTTCTATAGAGACTGCAACACTGCATCCAGCGCCACAGTGTCGAAGGCTTTATGGAAGTCTACAAAAGCAAGGACAAGAGGTCTGCCATATTTGTTGGTCTTTTCAATCACTGTTTTGACGCTTTGGAGATGATCATTGATTCCAAACCTTGTTCTACTGGCTGGGTAAAGTCCAATTTCTTTTCAAGTCGTGTGATAATTATTTTTGTAAATAACTTATAGAGGTGGCTAAGTAGACTTATCGGCCTGTAATTTTCTAGGTTCGAGATGTCTTCTTTTTTATGGATCAGTATTACGATGGTGTTGTGCCACTTTTCTGGTATCGTACTATTGAAGAGACCAAGGTTGAAGAGAGATTTGATTTTTTGGAGCAAGCCAGGGCCACCAATCTATATCGCGTCGGAAACCACGCAGTCTTCTCCGGGCGATTTTTGATTTTTCATCTTTTTCAGGGCTAGTTTAATCTCATCTAGTGATATTTCTAACAGTAGTTCTGAGCCTTGGTTAACCATATCCTTTTTTACGGTTTAATATGTCAGATTCTGGATGTAGGTTTACATCACTTTGGCTTTTATAGAGCATTCCATAAAACTCTTCTACTATATTTAGAATATCTTTTCTGTTTCTCGATGTGTGCCCCTGTGCATTTTTAAGCTTTATTATTTGTCTTTTTCCATTGTCAAGCTTTCTACGTAGAACTTTTATACCCTTGTTGTTCTCTATGGTATCTTTGATTTGGTTGTGTCTAAAAGCTCTTACGTCGCGTCGGATGTCTTTTGAAATTTGTTTATTTATTTCTCTTAATTCTACTTCAGATGTAGAGTTTTTGGACCTCATATCCCATCTTTTTTCTAGGAGCAGTTTGGTTTCCTCGCTTAGTTTTTCTCCTTTTGATTTGTTGAGCAGTGACGACTTTATGCTTCAGTTATTGTGGTTGTGATGATATTATTTAGTTTGTTGATGTCGTTACAAATGGTGTGTTCTATTTCAGCAATGGTTAATTTAGTGGTGATCCATTATTCAAAGCTATTCACATTAGCTGGATTTATTAGCAAATTAGATTTATTGCTCTTTTGGATAATTTTTTTTTGTTCTTTGTCAATGTCAATAGCTACTTTTGCTCGAACAAGCCTGTGGTCCTCCCAGTAGCAAACCTATTTAGGACAGTCACGTTTTTATTAAGTGTTTTTTATCTGTGATGATAAAGTCTATTTCGTTTCTTGTTTTACCATCAGGACTTTTCCACGTCCATCTTCTATTTGGTTTTTTGTAGAAGAAGCTATTCATTTGAAATAAATTATTTTGTAGTAGATAGCTGAGCAGCGTTTCTCCTCGATCATTTCTACCTTCTTAGCCAGTCTCCAAGTGCTTTCTCATTATTAGCATTTAAATCATTGCACATCAGAGAAAAGTACTCTGGGTGTTCGTTTAGAGCAGTGTTGTCCTCATAGAACAGGTCTATCTCCTCATCGTCATGATCTGTTGTAGGCGCGTATATTTGTATGAGCTTAATATTGTATCTGGTATTGAGTTTTAGAATCAAAGAGATAACCAGTGATGATATTTAGTGTAGAGACAAGATGCTTGAGTTGTGTCGCTTGTGTATGAGAAATCCTGTTCCTTTTCCCTCTTTTCCTCACCCACGTTATAGAATATGTGCCCAGATTTAAGGTCTATGAGCTGTTCGCCTCGCCTTTTTTACTTCACTAGTCCGACAACGTCCCATTTTATGTGCTCCAACTCGCCTTCTAGTTCCATTAATCTGTCCTCTGGGTATTGTAGGTTGCAATATGTAGTATTTTGTTGTTGGTACGTTTGATACTCATTGCCATATGTTTGCCCCCCCCCCCCCCCCCCCCCCCCCCCGAATCCTTGGGACAGACTGACTTGTTGTCAGTGCGAAATTTTGAAAGTACTTTTCTACTCGCCTGGGGTAGTTCAGTTTTTACATCTGGCATGATCATAGAAGGTATTTAGCCGTAAAACACCACGTTGGCTAGACGTCTTGGTGAGTTTGGAATTATTGCAGCCGCCCACTCTGGGTCAGACGCTACTGTACCTGTTGTTCCGCATGAGGTACTTCATTTCCCTCCTACCACTCATATCTGAGAGGCATTCCTCGATCCGCCACCTGAGGACGCCCCCTCTAGTGGTTACAGGTTCCCTCGAGGGGAACGACAATATGTCAAATAAAGAAAGAACATGCTTCTACCCTCTCAACTGCATCCGCCTCCGCGCAATTTCCCGCTTTAATTTCCCTGCCGCGCCGGTAGGAAAAAATAGATTTTTAGTGCCTTACAAACAGTCAACCGTGATGCATCGATCCAGTCATCGCTCTGCATGAATTTGACGCCAAGTATATCTACCCAGTCGTAGCTCTGGCTGACGCCAAGATATTTAGTTGCTTTCTCGTTTGTTTGCACAGATATTTAGAGAATATCTGCTTTACTCTCTGTTCTCTTTGTCGAAGCTTGGATATAGAACTCCTTTGGGCGCTTTAACGCATTCTCCTGAGACATTACAGCTCGTAGCGTCTTTCATGTGCTAAAATGGCGGATGGAAATTGGTAGTAGAAAAATCCACTCCGGTACTCGAGATTCGAATCAATTGTTCGGTGTCTTATCTATATCCTTGGTAAAGTTAAATTGAGAGAATCGAAGAAGACGCAAAGTACAAGGTATTTTGTGTGCTCAACAACGGGCTAGTCCTCCATCGGGCGCCTCCTCAGGTGGCGGATAGGGGAATGCCTCCCAGATGTGGGTGGTACCGGCGAAATTAAATACCCGGGGCGGACCAAAACTAGCACTGAACAATGGCGGTTGGTTGTGCAGAACCGACCTCAAGCAAAGATCTATAGTTGATTGCTGTTGGTTGAGAATCGCACAATAAGTGGCGTTGTTGAAACAATTGTAGCGGTGCTTACTCAGGGATGAGGAAGGCCACCTCATTAAAACTCTCTAGAAAACATCATGACGCAAAGAAGTGACAGCCAACAACCTACTAATCATGGTTCTCGGATGCAAAGATTCGGCAGGGGAAGAGATAACATTGACGACAGGGCTTCCTAGGTCGTTATCCAGCGAAATCCCTGTTTGCTGAAAGTATACAAATTAACTTTTAAATTCGTGACATGGAACGTAAGAAGTATGTACGAATCTGGAAAATTAAGAAGCATAGAGCAAGAGATGCTGCGTCTAAAGATTAATATACTCGGAATAAGCGACACAAGATGGATCGACTCGGGTGAACTTAATACCGAGAATGGACAAGTTTACTACTCTAGCAGCAATGACACCCAACACCGCTATGGAGTAGCTATGATTCTTAATAGAAACGTAGTAAAATCAGAAACAGGCTTTATCCCATTGTCCGAGAGAGTTATGTTGCTACAACTAATGACAACTCACGGAAAACTAAACTTAATACAGATCTATGCACCTACTGCCAACCAATCTGATGAAGAAATAGAAAACTTCTATAGTGTTCTTCAAAAGGCATTGAGATTAACTTCATCCCCTATAATAGTAGTTATAGGGGATTTTAATGCCAGAATCGGTGAAGGAAGATGTGATTCTACTGTAGGACCATATGGACTTGGTGTTCGCAATGAAAGGGGCGATCGTCTTATTGAAATCTATCAAGAGAATCATCTTGTGGTGGCAAACAATTTTTTCAAACTACCCAAACGACGCCTGTATACGTGGAAATCACCAGCCGACACAGATAATAATATCGTCAGAAATCAGATCGATTACGTCTTAATGAGGCAAAAGTACCGAAACGCAATACAATCAGTAAAAACTTACCCAGGTGCGGACGTATCTTCTGATCATAATCCTCTTATTGCTAGGTTTCAACTACAACTAAAAAAGATGCAACTCAGTCACAAAATCGATAAACTAAACATAGAGAACCTTAAGTCAGATGAAATCAGAGAAAAACTCAAACAACAAATTAACTCAAATTTAGAAAGAAACACCACCAAATCTCAAGAAAATAAAGAAAACGTATAACAACAGTGGCAGTTCGTTAAAGCATCAATTCTAGAACCAAGTAGAAAACAACTTACATCAAGCAAATACAAAAAAGAGGATTGGATGACAAACGAAATCTTGGAACTAATGAACGAAAGAAGGAAATGCAAGGCAAGTATAACAGCACTCTCTACAAACAACTGCAAAGATAAATAAAAAACAAAATAAGAGAAGCAAAACAAACTTACTTTTCGGTAAGATGTAATGGGATAGAAGAGCTACATGACAACTTTAACCTACATATAAAAGTCAAGGAACTAGCGGGAGTAGCAAGAAGAAAAACATTAAACATACTTCTAGACAAGGAGGGAAGGATCATAATGGAGACAGAACAAAAATTAATACGATGGAAAGAATACATAGAGGAATTATTTCATGACAATAGACAGGTAAACATGACTGCAGACAGGCAGAGTGGAGACATAGGACCGGAAATAACTAAATCGGAAGTGGAACATGCACTCAAATCCATGAAAAATAAGAAATGTGCAGGTCCAGATGGAATACCAAGTGTGTTGCTCAAGTTAATCAACTTGGTCGAGTTATTTAACACAATCTACAATACAGGAATTATGCCACAAGAAATGTTAACATCAACATTCATATGTCTACCGAGAAAAGTAAATGCCAAAGATTGTAGTGATCATCGAACCATTAGCTTAATGTCACATACGTTAAAAATTCTCCTAAAAATTATACACACCAGAATACATCACAAGCTAGAACTGGATTAAGTGATACACAATTTGGTTTTCGGAATGGTGTGGGTACAAGGGAGGCATTATTTTCTTTCAACGTGTTAACTCAAAGATGCTTGGACGTTAATCAGGCCCTTTATATCTGCTTAAAGGCTATAATAGAGATAGCCTTTGATAAGGTAAAGCATGACCAACTTATAGACCGTCTTAAAAACAAAAACCTGGATAGACAAGATGTAAGATTAATCTCAAATCTGTCTTACAAACAACGAGCAACAGTAAAAATTGGACTGGAAAAATCTGAAGAAATGGAAATAAAGAGAGGAGTCAGGCAAGGCTGCATATTATCGCTATTATTATTTAATGCGTATTCGGAGCAAATTATATTAGAAGCCTTGGAAAATGAGACCAACGGTATAAAGGTGTATGGAGTTCTGATTAACAACATCAGATATGCCGACGACACAGTAATAATAGCCAATAGTTTGGAGAATTTAGAAAGAGTTATGAACAAAATAGTAAGGTTTCGTGAGATTTACGGACTCTCCCTCAATATCAAAAAAACCAAGTATATGAAAATATGTAAGAACAACAACACAAATGAAATCTTAATGGTTGGTGGTCAACAGATTGAAAAAGTAAATAGATACAATTACTTAGGAACGCTTATTACTGAAAACAATGACTATTCTGCAGAAATAAAAACCAGATTTGAAAAGGCTCGTACCAACTTTATAAAAATTAAAAAAGTACTATGTAGCAGAGATTTGACGTTAGGCCTGAGACTGCGATTGACAAAATGTTATGTACTCAGTGTGCTGTACTATGGTGCAGAATCATGAACGCTAAATGCAGATGCAATGAGACGGCTTAACTCTTTCGAAATGTGGATATATAGAAAAATCTTAAGAATTTCGTGGGTACTAACATCGAAGTGCTAAGAAGAATCGGTAAACAAAAAGAAGTTGAACGTACAATTAAGGAGAGAAGGCTGCAGTATTTGGGACACATAATGCGCGGCGAAAGGTACACCCTCTTACGACTAATAATGCAAGGGAAAATAGAAGGCAAAAGAAGCATAGGAAGAAGACGAATTTCATGGCTAAAAAATCTGAGAGAATGGTTTGGTTGCAGCTCCAAATGTTTATTTGCAAATATATGCAATGGTTTTTTGGTGGCCACATCAGCAAAATTGACAAAAATCATTCAACGCTTGTTGAACTATTTTAAATAAAAAAGATTGCTACGCTACTGGGAAAACGGGCACGGGCAGCAGCTAAATCGTAAAGAGAAGCCGCACTTTGAGCACACAGAGCCTGAATACCTTGCCGTCGCCGACAGTGACCTGCCTTGGCTTCGGTAGATAACTACGGCCTACAGTCTCTCTTTTAAAGCCGGCTTCGCTGCTCGCTTACAAATGAGGCACAGTTAGGTTTCCTCTTCGAACGGAATAATTTGTCAAAAACTCGACGGACCGGCGAGGCTATTTTCATTTCCATGGTCCTTTTGCTTGGGAATGGGCACGTAGCAGCCTATTCGACGATAGTCGATCTGATATAAGTCAATAGATTTTCCCTTTGAAATGTTGGATAATGCGATTAACTGTCTTAACGAAACACTCCCCGCAATATTTAACAGGGGAAATATTTTTAAGATAACTCAGATTCTTCAGATAAATCCCCGTCCCACTTTACAACCCCACCCTCAACTCTAATAAGAAAAATCAATAACTTACAATGATAACATTTTGTTTCATCAGCTTCTAATCTGCTTTAGGAAGACTGTAGAAATACATTTACTAGTTGCAAAAGATTGTTATTCTGTGACTGATTATTTTAGTAATAACCTTTCGTAATTTTTCTCATACAGGGTGCTACAAATTCGAGTGCATGCATGGGGATCTCGGGAACCGTAAGAGATACGAAGTCGGTTAAATTAAGGCAAAGTTGTGCAATGTGATGCCCAACAAGATGCCGTTTTGAAATTTGAAGAATTCCGAATAGTTCCGGAGATATTCGTAAAAAAACCGAAAAGCAGCTATTTTATTTTTATGTTTTCCTGACTCTATTTGAAGAGATAATATAACATAAATTTAACATTATTATTGCCACTTTTTCCCCTTTATAAAATAGCAGTATCAAATTTTAAATCTGACGTTTCGTGTCCGGGCCCCCATCATCAACTTCATTTTTTTAAATACGGACCTGTATTTTTTATTTCATTTTTTAGAAGCCTTTGGTCCCCCAAAATTATCACACTTATCAATATATCAACAAATCTAGATTTTTTCCATAAGAGATAATGTGTTAGAGAGATGGGCGATCTTTTCTGCCAGATTTCACTTATGAGAATATTTGTTACCGCTATTGGACAAGTGTGATACATCGTTGGTTTTGGCAGACCAAAGGCTTCTAAAAAATGAAATAAAAAATCCAGGTCCGTATTTAAAAAAAAAATTAAGTTGATGATGGGCGCCCGGACACGAAACGTCAGATTTAAAATTTGATACTGCCATTTTATAAAAGGGAAAAAGTGGCAATAATAACGGTAAATTTATGTTATATTATCTTTTCAACTAAAGTCAGGAAAAATTAAAAATAAAATAGCTGCTTTTCGGTTTTTTACGAATATCTCCGGAACTATTCGGATTTTTTCAAATTTCAAAACTGCATCTTGTTGGGCATCAAATTGCACAACTTTGCCTTACGGTTCCCGAGATCCCCATGCATGCACTCGAATTTGTAGCACCCTGTATATGTTTACTGAATTTTTCAGTAGATTTAAAATCATATTTATTTATAATCCTTTCGCATTTTTAATGTATAATTTTTATTTATGTAGAACATTTAAATTCATGATGTTTATATCTTATTTTAGATATTATTATTGTTGGGGAAAGTCAAGTCAAGTCAAGTCAAGTCAAGTCAAATAAGCTTTATTATCATAAGATGTTATCTTTTCGACAGTATTACAAGAATATAAAAAATACATATACATACATAAAATTGAATATAAAATCAAAACAAATCTAGTCATGGAATTTAAAACTGCATAAAATTCGCTAAGACTGTTAATTCACAGAATACATTTAAATTGCACTCGGCATTACAAAGTAAAAAACACAAAAAAAACAACAAAAAAAACAATCAGAAAAGATCGCTGTAGTACTCATCAAAGCCATAGTAAGCCCTATCAAGCAACAGACCTTGAACCTTTTTTTTTAAACATCTTAGGGTGGGACAGGCCTCTATTCTTTCCGGAATATGGTTGTATACCTTAATACCTTCATAAATAATTGAGTTTTTCACCAAGGATGAGTGAGGAATAGGAAGAGGTAGGTTATGTCTCTGCCGTGTTGTATAGGTCACATTGTTAGATTGGAGCTCTTGCCGATGTTGATAAATAAGACATGCTGTTTCTAGTATAAATAGATTGTACAAAGTTAAAATATTTTCTCTTTTAAATAGAGGCCGACAAGAATCTCTATTAGTCGAGCCACATAAATATCTAACAGCCCTTTTCTGAATAATGAAAATTGAATTCAGCAAGTACTGGCTTGATGCTCCCCAGAAGCAAATACCGTATCTTAGTCTAGATTCAATAAGTGCGAAGTATACTGTTTTTGCCATGGACTGTCCCAGTTCACTACAAGCAAGTCTAACAGCATACCACCCAGAAGAGATCTTTTTGCCAAGTGCCATAATATGTTCATCAAAATGTAGTCTCCCATCAATAGTCAGTCCAAGAAACATAGTTTCAGACCGGCTCTCCATAGAAAGATTGTCAAAGGTAATATTAAGTTGGAGGTTTGACTTAAAAGATACAATATTAGTCTTAGCAAGGTTCAACAGAAGAAGATTAGAACTGCACCAGGATTTAATCTTCAGATCTGCGGATATTACTCCAGTCAGCGTCCGATAATCCATGCAATGCCATAAAATTGTGGTATCGTCTGCAAAAAGGGTGAATTTGCCTATGATGTCCAATAAGGTTAGATAATCTATGAAAATTAGGAACAAAAGGGGGCCCAGAACGGATCCTTGAGGAACACCCCAACAATTTTCTAGAACTTGAGACTGAGCAGAACCAACACAAACTTTTTGAGAACGCCCGGATAGATATGATTCAAGCCATGATAGTCCCACCCCTCTAAATCCATAATGGAAGAGCTTCCGCAACAAAATTCCGTGACTCACGCAATCAAATGCCTTCTAAATGTCACAGTAAGCCGCCGCAACAACTCCCCCATCATTGATCCCCGAGTAAAGCCCCCCCAAGAACTCAAAGATTGCATCACTCGTGTTTCGATTTTGCCGAAATCCAAACTGGTAGCAGCTTAAGACCCGGTGCTTATCCAGGAAGGTCAACATACGGTCTTTAACCAGTTTTTCAATGATTTTAGAGAGGCTAGACAGGAGCGATATTGGTCTGAAATTAGATGGATCCTCTGAATCACCCCCCTTATGTATAGGTATAACTTTTGCAAGTTTAAGACGTGAAGGAAAAATTCCAAACTGCCAAGAGTAATTAATAGCATGTACCAATCTCAGAAGAACACTGTTTGGTAAATTTAGAAAAATTTTGATTGATAGGCCATCATCTCCTGTGCTTTTCTTGTTTTAAATTGTTGACATAACTCGTTTTAACTCATCTAAATCTGTAGGGACAAAATAAAAGGAATCACCAACTTTAGTCTCATTTTTTAGGAATTTAAGTGGGTCGCAATTTTGAATAATATCTTTGGTAAGATTGTCCGCTACTGAGCAGTAAAATTTGTTAATTAGATTAGGTGAAAGGTCTGTCTCAGGTATTTTGGAAGAGTGATTATTGTTTTGTTTTATGTCGCTTATGATTGACCAACTCTCTTTTTGTTTATTAGCCGACCTTTTTAGACGGTTTTGATAATGCAAAGCCTTGGCCTGCCTTATAAGCTTCCTATGCAATGATCGGTACCTATTAAAGTATGCATTAAAGGTCAAGCTACTTGTAAATTTTCTTATATAGTGAAGAGGTCGTAAATTTTTAGAGGATATTTTAATACCTTTGGTAAACCAAAGTTTTTTATTATTTATTTTAATTTTTCTGAGTGGAAAACCTATATGAAAATTTTGTATCAAAATCCTATGAAATTCCTCAATAGAGTTATTTGATGTGTCAACCTCTCTCCAGTCGGTCCTAAGACATGACTGATAAAACTTACTATAGCTACGCTCACTAAATACTCTACGCACTCTAAACCCTGAATTTTTAATAACAGGAACCGAGACAAACTTACACAGAACTGCCTCGTGATCAGACAACGCAGCATTAACCACCGAACACTGAGCTGAACTAAATCCACTCGAACAGACATAATCAATCAAACTTGAAGAATATTGAGAAACGCGAGTAGGACATTCAACATGCATCTGTAAATTAAGACACTTAAAAAAATTAGACAACCTAACTGTTGCAATTGAATTTGTATCTAAAAAATTTATATTAAAATCTCCAGTGAGTATCACAGACGAGGAGGAAGGAATCAGCGATCAAAGTGTGTCTAGTTTACTTAGAAAAATATTTTCATCTGATATAGGTGATCTATATATGCAAATAATATATAATTTTTTTTGTTTTTGAAAAGATAATTGTAAATTCAAACACCCCAACACGTGTATAACTTTCGTTTTTCACTGGATAGTTGGATGATAACACCCTGTATGTATGTAGTATGAATGAGGCATGATTGATCCACGAATGGATTTATTTAACCCCAGGCAAACAGAAATTTGTACATTTAAATCAGCATATGTGAGTTCTTTAATGCCCCTTAGTCCAACTCTGGTTGGTCGATTCCATCATATAAAGCGTAATGTCATTTTGCCATTTCAATTGGGTGTAAGCGTTTTCAATTTAATATATCCGTGTCTCCGTCAGTATTCAGCAAACAGCACATGTCAAAGAAAGAAAGAAATCCACGCGTACTTTCGCGCCAATCCCCACTCTCAGCCGACTTTTAGCTTGCCTCCAGGAGCTCGCTAGAAGAAGGAGTTAGCAGTGTCTCTGGAGTTAGTGCAATTTTAACGTTCACTGAAGCAAGTACGAATATTCTCGTTCCCCTCTTTGCGCCAAAAGGTCCCATCCTTTTAGGCAATTTGTCCATTTGTATGCACAAATATTAGAGAATATTTAGTGTACCTCTGTTATTTTTGTCCACATTGGACAAAAACCTCGTTTAGGAGTTTTTAACGCCATTCCTTAAGGCCAAAATCGACGTAGCGCCTCGGCTTGCCTGTCCTGTAGTTGAAGAAAGGCAGTAAACATGGCGGTACCGAATTTATAGCTTAAATCGTGCCTGTAAGATTCAAGTTAAGGAGTTGAATTTAGATCCCTGCCGGATTGGAGGGAAGTAGAGAGAAGCATAGATCAAGGTATTCTGTAGAGTGAAAGGAAGTTGAAATTTTATAGACAAAGTTTTCATTTTAATTGAACAAATCAAGACTTTTTACTAGATATTAATAGTTAAGAACCTTTTGTAATTTTAATTGTATGTGTGAATGAAGGAATGCTTGGAATTAACATAGAAAATGCTTTATTTATATTTATAATATTCAAATGCAATTTACACCTGCATTATTAAATTAAATCAAAGCGAATACATGTTTCAGTTCATCCTATAGATATCATATCATTACCCTATGGTAATACAGTTCATTAAAATTGGTTAATTAATAATTAAGATACCACCCCCTCCTTTATGGTTTTAAGCAATAGAAAATCAATTGTTTATCCCGACCAATTGTATTTTATAATAGTTCCATATATATCTATCGACCCATGTTTGCTGCTTTGTTTTCGTATCTTAAATTCTTATTTACTTTAGTGTTTACACTATTTTAACATTCTCTTTAATATGGTTCACATTTATCGCCCACTAATGTATATATCGATTTTGCAGTTACGTTAAAACAGTGTATACGAGAAATCTTCACCTTGTTTACTCCAGCGATCTCAAAGCTCTATTGTCCCCTCTATTTGCGAATCAACGTCATCTTATCTCAACGGCGGTCTTTTAAGACGGTGTTGGTATTAGAACTTTCCTATTTTCTTTACTTACGAGAAAGCATTATCTTGTTGACTCAGGATGGCGGTAGTTTCAGAACTAACTTATTACCTTTACTTACGAGTATGCGTCATGTTGCTTATTTAAACTAAGACTCTCCAAGATGGGGTTGCTTTTGTACTTTTCTATTTCTTCTAATTATGAGAAAACATCACTTCGTTTGCTTCAGTTGAAACCCTCTCAAATAAATATGGTTTAAGAACTATCTTATCCCATCTACTTACGAGGAAACATCACCTCGTTTACTACAGGTAATAGTGGATTCAATACTCTCTTATTGCCTCTGCATACCATTAAATCTCAGCTTGCATACTTCAACACAATCCTCCAAGATAGTTGTGGTTTTATAACTCTCATATTTTCTCGAGCGATTTCAGCTGAATGCGGTTTCGGCAAGATGTAGCTTGTTTTAGAACTCTCTTTGTTACGGGTAGTCATTTTAGGAAGGTATATCGGTTGGAAAACTATCTCTATTATTTTTTTCTCAATAAGGCCGAACATGACTAGTTCTTGACAGCAGTATTTAAATTGTCATTTTAAGGTATTTAGTTGCATGACAGTCGAACGATTTTGACGTGTTTACAGAATTTTCTGTAAATTAATCTAGAAGGATGGGAAATAAAACAGGAGAATTGGTTGTTGTTGATTTAGGTAGTCACCTGGTTTTGGTCAGTAGCCAAAGAAGATTCCCTGGATTGAGAAGGTAGCTCCCGAAAAGTATTTCCATTTCGAGGAGGAATAGGCTGAAAGCCGATTAAAACTTTCGGGAATAGGAGGTTGTTTTAGTAGAAGGTATAAATTCTACCAAGGGCCATAATGGCGTTTATCCCACGTCTTCTTTACGCTATCCAGGAAGGTTTTGGTGAACCCCAGTTATGGGTAAAATGTTCTAAGTTGTTTGTGAATGTAAAATGTCAATTAGTTTCCGGGGGTGGAGTCCGGCATTCCCATTATTTTCATGTTAAGTTGTTTTGATGGATTAATTTCCGTTTTAGGGTTCTAGTTTAGGATTCCCCATAGGGTTGTTAAGAACTCTTTTGGAACCTTACAAATTAAGCTACTGTATAGTATTTTGGATGACAGCAGAGAATGTGGGATGTCAGTTTTTTGGATTGACAGTGACAAGTCCGGGGATAGATTCTCTTCTAGGGGACCGAAGAAGGAAAACTTCGCTCTGATTTTCGAGACGTCATGAAATACAGATAAGTGAACTTATTCTACAATTATATTTTCCTGTTAGAGATTAGATAGAATTTTGGCATCGCCGTAAAGACTTAAATATTACCCAAAATTTAGAAACTATTAGACCATATTTTTAAGAGCTTGAGTAATTATCATAGTATTTGATATCGTATATTTTAAACACTAGAGTTTATATAGAACCTTTGTGAAGTGTAGCGACGCCGGTATAGTTCCATTAGTTTACTCTCTCGGGTACTGGATTTTTGAATAATTTCCTGTACATTTTATAACCGAGGAAGTTTATATATTTTTAAGCACAATCTAAGATGGCGACGACGTCAACATCGTCGCCAAATCCTCCTCAGAAAAATATTTTTAAAGGTTGTTCTAGGACCTTAAAAGGTGAAATAAAGTGTGTAAAGTGCAATGCTTACTATCATGGCGCATTTGCAGTAAGAGCCAAGGGGCTAAAAGTTGTTGGTTACAATGAATTGGTATGCAGTGCGTGTTCGCGCGAAGTCCAGTTTTGTGATGCTTCTACATCAACAGAGTTCAATAATTCAATAAGTGATCCAATCTGTGATATGCTAAAGTCAATTTATAGTGCCATTAATACCTTAAAGTCAACTGTAGCAAATGACTTCAATTCAAAATGAAAACAAACTCCTAACCTCAAAGTTGGAAAATGCTGGTTTTCCTTCGAGAGGCGAAAATTTGGTTGCTTTGCTTACTATATCTAAGTCTTATGTTCCTGTAAGGAGAGTGAGTAATGATATAGCCCCACAAGATGTGCCATGTAGCCCGGTACAAGATGTGCCATGTAGCCCGGTAGAGGTTAATGGGAGTTCGAAAAAAATTATCAACAGGAATGAGTTTTCCTCAAATCTTTTCATTTCTACTGGAAAATATCAGGTGAGGAAAACAATACTAATAGGACGAGGACCACTAAGACAAACCATGCAAAACCCAATATTGTTTTGGGTACTGTGTTTTTCCAGATAAAGACAATTTTGCTGCTGTCAAACTTACTTGTAAGCTTGTAGACAGTGTCAATAAAGCTAGCATATACATGTTTTTTTATCATAATGCAATTGGTATTAGAACCAAGTTAGCTGATCTCAGACAGGCTGTGTCTTGTTGTTCTTATGATGTTATGATGTTGTCGGAGATATGGTTGAACAGCAGTTTTGGAGATGAAGAGATAATATGTCCCAGTAATTGTCATGTCTTTAGAACGGACAGGGAGATGACAGGTAATAATCGAGCCAAAGGAGGAGGTGTCTTGATTATTGTAAGGAAAGATGTAAATGCAACTAAGGTAGACATTCCATTTGTAAATGTAGAAATAATATTTGTTAGTTTAAAAATTTTGACTGGTATTTTGATCGTAGGGTGTGTTTATGTGCCCCCTAACTCAGGAAATGATATTTATTCTGGTCTTAGCAATTGTATTGAGTATGTATATGATAATTTTCCAAATTGTAAGTTACTGCTTGCTGGTGACTTTAACCTACCTGATGTTGAATGGTGTGATGACTTTGGTATCTCAGTTAATGCACGTTAAAACTGCCCTGCACATGAATTTATTAACTGCCTTGGTTTTTATAAGTGTTCTCAATTTAATAACAGTCTAAACAGCAGAGGCGTGCTTCTCGACTTGGTGTTTTCAGACCTTTCCAGCTTGATTGTCCAGGATGCTTCTGATCATGTGCTATTTAACAGTATGCATCATTCTGCCATTGATATTGTCGTGCAGGTAGATTTGTCTTGCCCTACCTCACATTATGTTGAATATTTTCATGATTTTCGTAATGGTGATTACATTTCACTAAATGGTTATCTTGCAGAGGTGGATTGGAGTGAGCTGGTGTCTATGGATATTAATCAAGCGGTGTCTTTCTTTTATAACATTCTTAAGCAAGGTATTGATTGTTATGTGCCAGTGAAAAGATTCAGTACTTCGACATTTCCAAGGTGGTTTGATGCAGAATTGCGTAGCCTAATTATAAATAAAAAGATCAGTCATGCTAATTATAAAGAATCTGGTAATGGTGAGGGTTATGCTGAGTTTGCTGATTTAAGAGAACAGTGCAAAATAAGGAGAAAGCTTTGTCATGATGCTTACATTTCGCGAATTCAAAATAATATTAGTAATGATCCAAAACAATTTTGGTCATTTGTGAATGACCAGAGAAATAATCACAATATTCCAGAAAATGTTCGCTTTGGTGATCTAATAAGCCATGACAAACAACAGCTTGTTGATCTTTTTGCCTCATTTTTTTCGGCGGTCTATAGTAATGAAGTTTCTTCTGATGCTCCCAGCTACCCCATTAAAGACATGTTGGATGTTTCATCATACCATATAGATTGTGCTGAGGTTATTGAGGCTGTTTCTTCTTTGCCCCCAAAGATGTCCTGTGGTCCTGATGGCGTCCCCATGTTTCTTATTAAAAAGTGCATATTCACTTTGGCCAACCCGATTGCAGCATTGTTCGATAAATCTTTGACTAGTGCAACCTTTCCCGATGAGTGGAAATTTAGTTTTCTGAGACCAATCTATAAATCTGGGCCCAGAGATGATGTAACTAACTATAGGGCGGTGTGCTCCCAATCTCAGATTCCCAAGTTGTTTGATAGGCTTATAACATCAAAGCTTACTTGGGATTGTAAACACTTTATAAATTCGGAGCAACATGGTTTTATGAGGGGTCGGTCAACCACCACTAACCTGCTTATTTATCAACATTACACCACTACTTGCTTAGAGAAGGGGATTCAGGTCGACTCTGTCTACACAGACTTTTCCAAAGCCTTTGATAGAGTTGACTTGACACTTCTTCTCGCCAAAATGCAACTATTTGGTATTGGTGGTGATTTGTTAGAGTCGTTTAAGAGCTTTCTGTCAGGTAGGAGCCAGGCAGTCAAGTGTGGCACAACTATATCTTATGAATTTCATGTTCAATCTGGAGTACCTCAGGGGTCTCACTGTGGCCCACTGTTGTTTAACTTATTTGTTTGCGAGATAGGGGACTATTTGGAAAACAGCAGCTTCCTGTCATTTGCTGATGATTTGAAGACTTTCCACCCAATTGGGTCACCTGATGATATGGCAATGTTACAGAGTGATCTCTCTAACTTTAATAGGTGGTGTTATATCAATAAAATGACTTTGAATGCTGGTAAGTGTCACCATATTACTTTTGCAAGAACTTTACATCCTATTGCTGGAGATTACTATTTAAATGGAGCACAGATAGGAACAGTGTCAACTATTTGCGATCTTGGGATGTATTTGACAAGCAAGTTGTCATATACGGATCACGTTCAGGGAATGGTTTTGAAGGCTCAAAAGATGTTGCGATTTGTCTGCCGGTTATCTGGTGAATTTTCAATAGAAATTCTGAAAATACTATACTGTTCACTTGTGAGGTCAATTCTTGAGTACTGTTCTGTAGTTTGGTCACGGACTACCAGAATGCTATAAACAAAGTCGAAGGTGTTCAGAATAGGTTCCTGAGGGTTATGGCTTACCGGCTTGGTCTTCAAAGAGGGGACTACTCTTATAAGGAGATCCTTGATTTTTTGGGTTTGCAGACGCTGGCGCTGGAGGCTAGAAGGTCATGCTCTTGCTTGGTTTTCCTACATAACATCATTCATGGTTCTATTGATTGTCCTTCATTGATTGAGTTGATAAATCTGAATGCAAGCTCAAGACATGGACGTAGTCGAGAATTGATTTATATCCCTTACCACCACACTAATTATGGTCTGCAGGAGTCAGTAACTCAGATTGTTAGGTCTGCAAATTCCCTGTCTGGAGGCATCGACTTTTTTGGATTATCATTGCCAAAGTTAAAAAGACAATTGAGATATCACATTAATCGGTGACTGAATTTTTAGTTTTTTAGTTTTAGAGTTACTTTCGACATTGGTAGTATTGGAGGATCATTAGAGTTGGGG
This sequence comes from Pissodes strobi, assembly GCA_016904865.1. Lineage (NCBI taxonomy): Eukaryota > Metazoa > Arthropoda > Insecta > Coleoptera > Curculionidae > Pissodes > Pissodes strobi. The sequence goes on from MU182735.1 coordinate 51,420, forward strand.
TACATCTACATGCCTGGTTTATAAGGTTCTAGTTTTGCATACTGGATTTTAGAGTAGTATTGCTAGTCTGTGATGTCTTTTGTCCTAAGTAATTGTGTAAAATGTATTGTTATTGTTAATTTACATAGTTAGAAATTGTTAGCTGTAAGTTAATTATTGTGATTTTTATATCATAAAATTGTAAAGTTTTTTACGTGGACAAATAAGTAAAAATAAAATAAAATAAAAAAATATTTTACTTTTCTTTTCTCTGGCATGAATTTCAAAAACGTAACATAGCATTTTAAGATTTGGCTTCTGTTAGGAACTTGCAACTTGGGCTTACGGAAAGGCTATTCTAACCAAGTTAAATTAATATAGAATAGTTTATGTGGTAACATCCGGTTAAGTTATCGCCGTCTAGGTTGCAGGGTTCGGGCAGAGCGTATACTGGGGAATAACATTCTAAATTATAATTCCTTTTATGTCATATTTTTAAATTTCCATTTAGGCTGTTAGTGTGTCTAGTTAAACAGTAATCGGTGACAATTCAAAATTTTACTACAGGGTAGCTGGGTTCTCTCAACCCAGGGAATTCATTTATAAGGCTAGATGAGCTTACTTTATTTTATTTTTCTGAAATAAAAGTATTGACCTCAATTACTGTTGTTATTTGGTTTGAATTGGAGAATCTAAAACTTGTGTGATAACTGTGTGCAGGTAGCGTAGACTACAGGTAATGAGCTATGTCAAGCACACATGGTTCTAATAATTTAATTGCTAAAAAGTGCAAACACTGCAAGAAAATGGCTGTAGCTACATTTGACTGTATAAATTATGGGTCTAGTTTCCACCCAAGTTGTGCTTATCAGGCTAAAGTGGTGGACAAAAACGAAAACGCGTTTTGTTGTTTGGTAACACAGAGAAGTGAGGTTATACCTGAAAACTCATCAAAAACCGAAGAGAATTGGAGACGAAATGGACGTAAACAAGGTCAAATCTATGATACAGGACACATTGAATAAACTTATGGACCCATTTAAGGCATCCATGAGCAAAGAATTAAAGAGATTAAAGCTTCTGTACAATACATGTCGGATGTATTTGACCAACAAAAAGTCACCTTGGAGGCTCTTTTTAGTGAAGTAAAGGAACTAAAGAAGGAAAATAACTTTCTTAAAACCAAACATCAAGATTTGGAATCTAGAGTAGCCAATTTGGAGCAGAGGGAAAGGTGTAGAAACATTGTTGTTATGGGGGTACCTAAACAATCTAAAATGGATCCTGTCAATATTGTTGGTTGTATTTGCAGAGAAATGGAAATACCACTAAATGAGGGTGATCTGGGAGAAGCCTTTAGAATGGGAAAATCAGAAAAAGGACCTATCATGATGAAATTAGGAAGTTATGACAAAAAACGTGGAATAATGAAGAAGATTAAAGAAATTAACATAGAGGAGTTTTTGAATGATTTTCATGATATTTTAAACCAGAGATAAAATAAAAAAGATATTTATTTATCTCTGTTTTAAACCAATGTAATGTCAAACAACAGAAACTCTTTGTGTTTGCCGGTGACATAAATGTCAACATAATGGATCGAAATACACTTACTGTAAATCATTACTTGACCATGATGCATGGTAAGATAAAAGCTAATGTATTAAATAAAAAAACCTATTTCTGAGAAGAGGAATAGTATTTTACAATCATTTTTCTTTATGCCTATATCGGATGAGGAACTTATAATTCAAATAAAAAATCTTAAAAATAATGTAAAAAGTGGTAAAGACGGAATTAATCTGAAATAATAAAATCCAATCGTAGAGTAGTCTTGAAACCATTGAAGCATATCATTAATCGCATTTTCTGTACTCGGATATATCCAACAGCTTTAAAAGAAACTATAATTGTCCCCATATTTAAGAAAGGAAGTAGAGAGCAAATGATAAACTATAGGCCAATATCTCTTACTTGCACCATAAGTAAACTTGTTGAAAAGTCAATAAATTTCTTAAACAACATAACATTGGATCTAAAAGGGAGTATGCATTTAAAGAGAATATTAGCGCCGAGGATGCTCTGTGTGGGGTAACTGAGAGGATTTTAAAGGGTTTTGATGAGGGTGGGAAAACTATGGGGATTTTCTTGGACCTACAGAAGGCTTTTGATACTGTGTCACACCGGATCTTACTTGATAGATTAGAGGCAATTGGAATAAGAGGAATGGCTAACAATTTATTTAAATCTTACTTAAGTCATAGGAGTCAACAAGTAAAAATAAATGACAAAATAAGTGCCCCTCTGCGAGTTAGATCTGGTGTGCCGCAGGGCACTGTATTGGGACCCTTTCTATTTAGCACTTATATAGATGAAATGTTGACTATATTTGGGAAGGATATATTCTGTTTTGCGAATGATACAGCCATTATATTATATATTATATTGACTGGAGACTCTTGGGACGTAGTGCTAGTAAAGGCTGAAAGAATTTTTATGAAAATTAAGAACTGGTTGGATCATAGTTTACTTTCACTAAATGTAGAGAAAACCAGGTGTATAGCTTTTAATTTGAACCGACTAAGCGTACCGAATTTTAAAGAGATAACAGTTCATTCATTGGGATGTAAAATGGGACAAGAATGTAAATGTGGGGAAAAAAATTAAAAGAATAGATTGTATTAAATATTTGGATGTATTGATGGATGAGAGTCTGAATTGGAAGGAACATGTTGACTATGTAACTGGTAAGGTGAGAAAGGTTATTTATAAGTTCTATGAACTAAGGAATGTATTGCAGAGTAATGCAGAGGAAAACACTTAGGATGATGTATTTTTCATTAATTGAATCTATCTTGAGTTATGGTTTGGTTGTGTGGGGAAGTGCATGTAAAAGTGCTCTGATCCCTTTGTGTGTGGCACAGAAATATATTATTAAAATAATTTATTATAAATCAAGATTATACCTCAGCAATCTTCTTTTCTGTGAATCTTAATTCCTTACTTTAGAACAGTTATATTTAAGGTCAATTATAAGATATATGCTTAAGTCTCCCCATTTTAGGAGTAATATTCAGCATGATTTTGGCACTAGGAATGTGACAAATCGAAATGTAATCTTACCACAGCTGAAATTAGCGATTTTATTAAGACATATATATTTTTTGGGTCCCAAACTTTACAACAGGTTTCCCTTAACTTTTAGATTGAAGCCATATGCAGTTGTAAAAAAACATATAAACCAATGGATTTTGGATAATAACAAAACTTCAGAGCTTGTAGAGTACTTCAATTGTGTGAATGACTGGTAATGAGTTTGATTCATTGTGAATTATATTAAATAGCCTTAAGGAAATGTTTATATTAATAAGAATTCCATAAATGTCTTTATTGGTTTGCACACACAGATTTTCAAAATCAATTGTGCAGCCAAGTTATTATACTAAAAAATGTATTAGGTGTTTATTATATTGACTTGCTTTCCTAGATTGAATTGTATTAGATTGAAAAAAAAATATTATTAGGTCGATATGCAAACTCTTATAATAATAATAAATACATAAATAAATAAAATAAATAAAGTGCAAAAAAAAATTATTTACTTATTCGATACTTGAGTTTATTTCCAAGTTTTTTTTCTGTGTTCGTAATAACAACGATAGAGCTTGCCAACAAAAGTAAACCTGGTCGCGTCCAACCTCGACTTGGACTTTATCCTATATTGATTTAATTCCATATCCAGGTACATCATTTTGGAACGTGTTAGAGGGTATAAAAAAGCATCGGGGTATAAGCTGAGCTAGCGTAGGTGTTTCTCAGGCGGTGCCCCAGATAAACCCACACCAGATGCAAAAGATCGGCAAATTCCTCGCCAGCCAACTTTAGCCTTGACGTGGCGGTTATACGCGGCCTGCACCAAATAATCTGGGTATGATTATAGAATTGTTCTTCAAAATTAAAATAGTTGGTCAGCACCAATTAAATGAAAACGTGTTTTGTTGTGGACTGGTTCGGGAAAAATAAAAATTTGCAATAGCCATACATTTTCTTTTTTTCCCAACAGGCGGTCATGGAAATCTTGTGTTATTAGGGCTGCTCTGACTTTTTTACAGAAATTCCCTTAATACACTTTAATGTATGCCGATTTAAGGTTATTTTAACATTGAAAATGTTTCTGTTATCCTAATATAGGGCCTCAAATAGTGAAAAAGTACATGCTACATTTGTCACATGACGTCATACGCGTGAGAGATCGTGTTAGTTTGTTTATTTAAACTTAAATTTGATCATAAGGTATCGAAATCGGTTCAAATGACTAAAATAAATTTCAACTAACTGAAACTAACCGAAAGTTGATTGAACGACTAACCAAAACTAGCCAAAAGTAACCAAAAGCACCAAAACGGGCTAAAACGTATCGGAACAGGTTACAAACATTAAAATAAGTTAAAACTAACCAAAACGAGCGAGATTTTAAGGACTAACCAAAAGTAACCAAAACTAACCGAATACATTAAATTTGATTAAAACATTTCGGAACCGATTCATACGACTAATATACATTGGAACTAGCTAAAAGTAACCGAAAGTTGATTAAATAACTAACCAAAACTAACCAAAAGCAAATAAAAGCACCAAAGCGGGCTAAAATGTATCGGAACAGATTCAAAATATTAAAGTAAGTTAAAACTAACCCAAATTAACCGAATATTGACCACTTACCTAATTTAACCAAAAACATTAAAATTGGTTATAACGTATCGGAATTTGTTCAAATGACTAAAATAATTTAAAACTAACTGAAATCAACCGAAAATTGATAGAACGAATAACCAAAAGTATCCAAAAGTACCAAAAACGGCTAAAACGTATCGGCACAGATTAAAAATATTAAAGTAAATTGAATTAAAGTTGGTAATATAGGTACGAGTAGGTAGGTATATATTGACTAACTTAAATTGACCAAAAACATTTAAACTGGTTATAACGTATCGCAACCGGTTCAAATGACGAAAATAAATTGGAACTAACTGAAAGTAACCGAAAGTTGATTGAATGACAAACCAAAACTAACCAAAAAACTAAAATTGGTAATAACGCATAGGAGCCGGTTCAAATGACTAAAATAAATTAAAACTAACTGAAATTAACCGAAAGTTGGTTAAACGACTAACCAAAAGTAACCAAAAGCACAAAAAAGGCTAATTTTAAGTTAGTTTTAATTTATTTTAGCCATTTGAACCAGTTCCGATACGTTATACCCAATTTTAGTGTTACTGGTTAGTCACAAAAATTCGGTTAATTTGTATTAGTTTTAACTTACTTCCATAGTTTTAATCTATTTCGATACGTTTTAGCCCGTTTTGGTGCTTTTAGTTACTTTTGGTTAGTCATTCAATCAACGTTCGGTTACTTTCAGCCAGTTCCAATTTCTTTCAGTCAATTGAACAGGTTCCGATACGTTATAACCAATTTAAACGTTTTTGGTTAATTTTAGTTAGTCGCCAAAATTCGGTTTAATCAGTTCCGATAGGTTTAGCCTTTTTTGGTGTTTATGGTTACTTTTGATTAGTTTTGGTTAGTCATTCAATCAGCTTTCGGTTAGTAGTTCGTTTTAATTCATTTCAGTCAGAACCAATTTTAATGTTTTGGTTCATTTTAGTTAGTCGCCAAAATTCGGTTAATTTGGGTTTGTTACTTATTTTAATATCTTTAGTCAGTTCCGATCCGATTTAGCCCTTTTTGGTGCTTATGGTTACTTTTGATTAGTTTTGGCACAAACAATATAGCTACGCAAAGCTATATTGTTTGTGGTTTTGATTAGTCATTCAATCAGTTTTCGGTTAGTTTTAGTTAGTTTTAATTTATTTCAGTCATTTGAACCGGATCCGGTGCTTTTGGTTAGTCTTGGTTACTCGTTCAATCAACTGTCAGTTAATTTCAGTTAGTTTTAATTTATTTTAATCATTTTAACCAGTTCCGATACAATTTTAGTGTTTTTGGTTATTTTTGGTTAGTCACCAAATTCGGTTAATTCGAGTTAGTTTTAATATTTTTAATCAATTTCGATACGTTTTAGCCCGATTTAGCCTTACTTACCTTTGGTTAGTTCTGGTGAGTCGTTCAATCAACTTTAGGTAAAATTCAGTTAGGTCCAATTTATTTTAGTCATTTGAACCGGTACCGAGACGTTATAAGCATTTTGAATGTTTTCCGTTAGTTTTGGTTAGTCACCAAAATTCGGTTAATTTGGGTTAGTTTGAACTTACTTCAATATTTTAAATCTATGTCGATGCGCTTTAGCCCGTTTTGGTGCTTTTGGTTACTTTTGGTTAGTTAGTCGTTCAATCAACTTTCGGTAAAATTCAGTTAGTTTTAATATATTTTAGTTATTTGAACCGGTTCCGGTACGTTATAAGCAATTTTAATGTGTTTGGTTAGTTTTGGTTAGTCGCCAAAATTAGGTTAATTTAGGTTAGTTTTAACTTAACATTTGTAATCTGTTTTGATGTTTTAGCCCGTTTTGGTGATTTATTAACTTTGGTTAGTTTTGATTACTTTCAGTTAGTTCCAAATTATTTTAGTCACTTGAACCGGTTCCGATACGTTATAATGAAATTTAATGTTTGTGGTTTTTTTCGTTAGTCGCCAAAATTCGGTTCGTTTTGGTCAATTTTAACTTACTTTAATTTTGTAACCTGTTCCGATAGGTTTTAGCCCGTTTTGACGCTTATGGTTAGTTTTGGTTAGTGGTCCAATCAACTTTCGGTTAGTTTCAGTTAGTTCCAATTTATTTTAGTTATTTGAACCGGTTTCGACACGTTATAATCAAATTTAATGTTTTCGGGTAGTTTTGTTAGTCGTCAAAATTCGGTTCGTTTTGATTAGTTTTCTTACTTTAATTTTTGTAACCTGTTCCGATACGTTTTAGCCCGTTTTGGTGCTTTTGGTTAGTTTTGGTTAGTCGTTCAATAAACTTCCGGTTAGTTTCAGTTAGTTCCAATTTATTTTAGTCATTTGAACCGATTCCGATACGTTATAATCAAATTTAGGTTTAAATAAACAAACTAACACGATCTCTCACGCGTATGACGTCATTAATGTGGCAATTGTAGCAAGCACTTTTTCACGATTTGAGGCCCTATACTAGGAAAACAGAAACATTTTCAATGTTAAACTGCATTTTTAGACTGTCAGACATGCAGAATTGATTGGTTAAAACAAAAGTTTCGATATCATAATAATTAAAAAAATTCCCATTATGTGGCCAATATTCTGGCGGACACTGTATAACATTAGTTGAATTTAAATAAGATTTAACTATAACATTGTATCTGCCAGTTTTTAGATTTAATTGAATTTCGTGCTCATTCGATTTTAGATTATGCAATAATTTTGGAAATAAGTGTGCTGAAATGTGCATTAAACAACATTTATACATACCTTTCAGGATCGCGGGGTAATTTAAATAATGATTTTTCGCCACCGCTTCTAGTAGAACAATTCAAATAAAGGCACTTATAACCAGGCATTTTTAAGAAAAATAAAATAAAGATTAATTACTTTTCGTAACGCTCTCGGACTAAACCAAAAGACTCGCGTGGCTCGCGTTTAGAATTACACTAGACCTTGCCCTGACTATTTCTTGGGATGGCTGGCCATCCCAAGGAGGCGGAGCTTTAAACGAATTCTTGTTTCATGCGTTAGGCGGGAGGTTTCGCATCTGGTGTGGGTTTATCTGGGGCGGTGCTGGAAGGACTGATACGAAAACTAGTGGTGTCTATATTTCAAGGTATTGTATCCGAATATATTATACTTCATTCTTAATTTTTGGTTTTGATAGTAATTTGTCGTCCAGCGCCAACTGCTGAGTATTTTTAATTGAATCACAATTTCGCGTCCAACTTTATATCAGAATTTAGCGGTAGAGTTTTAAAAATTATAGATAACATCTTATTCGCTTTACTTACGAGAAAATGCATTCTTGTTTATTCCAGATGGAGGTGGTTTCAGAACTCTTTTATTCCCTCTACTTACGATAAGATGCCTGCTCATTTAGTCCAGATAACGGAGCCTTAAAAACTCTCTTGTCCTCTCTAATTAAGACTAAATGGTATCCCGTATTCTTCAATTGAAACCCTGCAAGATAAAGGTGGTTTCAGAAAGTCATCTCGTTTACATCAGCTGACCCTTACCGAGATGATGATGATTTTGAATCTGATCTTATTCCATCTACTTATAAGAAAGTGTCACCTCGTTTATTTTAAACCCTAAAACGTTTACAGACTAAATTACTTTAAAATTGCCCCTGGGATAATCGAAATTCAAAAATCAAACGAGGTGGGAAGGTATGGTCTTCAGTGTTTCATAAAGAAAGAATCGCCCTATAAACTGTAAAAATATCAAACTACTACGGTAGGCTTCACGTGTTTTAAAGGCGTTTAAATTCGAGTATATTTCGTTAAATATTGATTACATTTCAAAATAAGACACAATTAGGAATAGTATTGTCATATATTGATCACAGTACATAGTATATTAATGCCTTCCCCATTAATTTCGGGTGAAATTCAACAATTTATATTTAGATCTCGTTGTAGGGATCTGACCACCTGTTTTGATGATATGCATTGATTTCATTGTCCTCCGGAAGTCAAGAAGGGAGTCACACCTGTGCTTGCCTTAAGTAAAAGTAAATACTTAGTATTAAATGTTTGTTGAAAACACTGAACTTGCGTGAGATTTTTAGTCATTGGTCCCACGATATTTCAATTTCAGTAAATGTATACCATGTATGGGTGTACCGGATCCTAATTCCAATCAATTTTATACCGATTTTGTGGGCTAACTGGACTTTAATGAGTAAATTCCTAGACGGTCTGTCCTAATTTTCTTCCATTTATTTTAGTTTTTGGGGAACTTCCTTCTCATTATTTCGCAATTAGAACTTTTCTCTAATTAACTGGCTTAAGGTTTTAACTTTCTTGTAAGAAACGCGATTTATTACAGCTTTTTAAAGTGCAAATACAAATTAAAAGAAAGTTTTAGTTGCTACTTGGTGGAAGTTAATTTTGGCCATATATCATCATACACTGCTGATTGTTTCGGAAATGGAATTGTCACCTGGACTTGACATTTTTGCCTTTCGCGTATCGTAAAAGCGCATTTTTATGATAATATTAGCCGATCAACTAGGAATGTGTGCTCCAAACCCTTGCTATCAGCACCGTTTGCTGTGGAGTAAATGAAATATTACAGGTATGGTATAGAGCATGCCTATAAATGTCAAATTACAAATCTGCTCGTAGGAATGAGTGTTAGTAGAATGTGGAACATTTCTATAGTAGTCCCGTTCAATGTGCTTGCCGTGAGTGTGACATGCAGCATGGGGCTCGTAGGGATTGGCTTGTTTGATGTTGAAGAGGAGCTTTCAGTGGAGCTTGCGTAAAACCTCCTCCTATTGTCCTCATGAAAATTGAATAAGTTTCACTCCTAAAAGGTCAGACATTGCGATTGATAGTGGTGGTAGTGATGGTGGAAAAGTTTTTTTAAATACTCTCTTGGGGATCGTTGACTTGACCTATTTTGAGTCTTAGGCGATACTCTGTTGTTGCCTTTAGTGTATTGTTTGTTTAGTGTCTAGACTCCGCGTTTTCATCGCAAAAGCGTTATTTTCAGTTTCTTAACTGTAGCCATTTTGTGCTCCACGTGGTGGGTTGCTAATGTTTCGCTAATGTCCATTGCAGAGGTTCTGTCTCACTCATCTCTATTCTTACCTCTAAGTAAGACAAATCATGAAGCAGGTATTTCAAATCTTAAAATATTCTCCAAATTAATACCAGTATTATACGGTCCATGTATCTCCAAAGCACTACAAATCATAACTTGGGCTTTTCAAACATTGGTACACAATCTCCGGGTGATAATAATCAACAAGGGCATAACACGCAAGTGGTGGTTTTAACTCAAAACACGCAAAAATAGAAATCGCAATTAAGACAAAGCGATATGTGTGTGCTAAAGCGGTACCTGTGGAGAGGTTCCTAAAACAATTGTTTGTGATAACAAAATATAAATATTTAAAATTGAAAAGATTACTCATAACCTAACTAGTTTTTCATCTTACCTCAAGAACAATATAGGGTTCTATGGCCCCTTTTCTTCCTGGTATTTTCAAGTGAAAAAAAAAACAAATAGTGTCTGTTATAGAGAGATTTCTTCAAAAGCAATAACAGTCGATTCCAAGCATCTGTCACATGAGAGCAACAGCAACATAGATTCTTCGATAAAGATTGGAAAATAGAATTAATTTCACCGAAGACAGTAGAGGTGTGTCTCTCGTAGTTTTACAAAAACTTTTGTAGGTAGCCTCCATGGCACTGGCTAGGGTCGAAATACATAAACGTATAACAAAAATATCATAAAATAATGACCTTAATTATTTCAACCATTCCATGAAGCACCTCGAAAGGGCTTCACAAAAGATACCAGCCTATCGACTTCTGGTCGGTCTAAGACGTAAAAGGAAAACCCTGATCTCTCACGGAACTAATTTCAACACCTTGACTCCGAAACATTGTTGTCAACTCAACTTAGGTGAAATAGCGAGTCCAAGAGCATGAAGAACCATCTGACATCACAGCACGGTTAATCGAACTTCTGCTCTAAACCATATTCGTCAAGCAGCAAGTAAAGATACCTTAAAAATCTGCATGGAACCGTTACTTGGGAACGTCGATTCGATTGAACCTGTCTAACTGTCAAAATCACATGATGTGCCTGACAATAAATGGAAACACGAAATCTCCACGAAAGACGAAGAAAACAAAAAGTAATAATATATATTAGATGAATCTTATCTTCAATTTGTTTGAGGTAGGTATTGCAACGAATTGGCTGAAAAAGTTTTTATTAAGTTTTAGATCAAAGAAAAGCTTGTAAGCATTTTCATTAGTGATTAAAAGAGAGCTCAAATATTAAAATCTATGAAGACAATAGCTAGCAAATTGAACTGCACAACCAGAACTTTTGAAAGATGTTTCCGAAACCTAGTCACAAAGGGACAAAGGGACAAAACTCAGACCTGATGTTATTATCATATCATAACTATCTAGTACATCATACTGAGACATAAATATAAATATAGAAAGTGAATTCAATAACTTTCAAGGTAAAGCAAGGTAATGAACGTTATACACTGTACATATATTGGAATAATCCAATTTAAATTATGTTTGCAAATAAAAATAAATATAAATTAAACAAAGCTGTAGCATTTGTTTATGCCAAAATTTGAAAATGCTACAAGCTTACTTTGTCACTGTCTTCCAATCTGAGGGGAAGATATATAAAGTTAGACGATAATAAACAATGTGGCAAGATATATTAGCAGAAATTGATTTAACTGCAAGTACAAATAAAGGAATTTTCTGAAATATGCCTTTATAGAAAACATAGTTTTAAAAGCGCTAAGTTTATTTGGATTATTAGATTTTGCCGGCAGGCCTCGTTGAAGTGGCCTATTCAAGTGACCTTTAAGCATCAAAGAGGACCTAATTAATTTACAACAAACAAAATATGGTAAGTGGCTTCCATTGCTCCACGTCAAAGAACTCGAGGAAACGGTTTTGATGTCCCTTGCTGGGAGCCATTGCTTTTCGGCCCTTTGAATTCTATTAAAATGATACGGCCCGGAAATAATTGCAAATTTCTAAGGCACGAATATTGCGGAAAAATTGACGACTTAATTTCAATGGTACATTATCGCAAAAACGATAAAATCCTGAGGTGTATTGATGTAATGAACAAGGCAGTGAGTAATATTAAGACAGAAAATGGGAAAATGAAGGCAAAGATTGATGGTATCGCAACCAAGATTTTTGGGCTTGAAGAATTATTGCAAGAAAATCGGAACAGTGATCAGCAGAGAGGCGACAAAGTAAAAAATGGAAATACAGAGGATATACCAATGAATCAACAGCAGGAGTTAAACTCTGAAAAGAGAAACAAAAAGAAACAGGAGGGACAAATTGATTGTGAAAATGTTGGTTCGAACAATCAGATTACACTTAGCCAAGTACGGAAAGCCATCAACTGCGTCACCCACAGAGATCAGGATGAAGACATTAGTGATTCTAATAATGACATTCTTATAAACAGTAAAGCACCAACTATATTGGAATTTTGCTCAAAATAATGCAACTGATTTCGTTGGTGATTCTCAGTTCACTCACAGGGGTGCCGAATAAGAAATGGTATTACCTGGGACAGGTTTCAAGCAGCTCTACAAGTCAAGCAATATTAAAGTATATAAGAGAAAAGGCTAAGATGATGGATAATGAACCGGTAATTGTTACACAGATTGACAGAAAGATAGAACAAAGTCGTTTAAAATTGGCATTGAGAGTAAATTTAGTAAGCTCCTTTTGTCATGTGTAAAAATTTTGTGTTTCATCGACCAAATGTACATAATGCTAACGGTTACTCAAATACAAGTTATGGAAATCGAAGGGGTTTTTTATACAGCAACAGGGAAACCGCTGGAGACACTAGAGAAATGCGATATAATTTACGTTAATGTCCAGAGTTATTTGGCCAACAAATCTGAAATAGAGGTACAAATATTTAGTAAAGCTCCAAGTGTTATAGCCTTATCTGAAACAAGAACCACTATTGATATAGAAGACATTGAACTTAATATAGCTGGCTACTCCCTTATAATATGTGATGCTGCAACACGATACACAGGAGGAGTGTTACTTTTTGTGAGAAGTGATATACATCATGAATATGGCCCCATGTACTGTGAGGATGGTAATTATTGATGTTGTTTTATTATTGCTAAGATTAATAATACAAATTGGTGTATTGGCTGTTTGTATAAATCTCCTAGTGGTAGACTAGCATCATTTTTACCCAAATTAGAGTGTATTATTGAAGAAAACATGACAATAGGTAGGAAATGTATATTAATGGGGGAATTTAATGTTAATTATTTAAATAAGGATGATTTTTATTGAAAAAGGATTATTAATACACTACAGTCACTGGGAGTAGAGCATTTATTTGTTTATCGTATGGCTTATACACATCTCAAAAAAAAGTAAAACATAATATATGTAAACATGTATACAATCATAAAAAGTGGTATATAGAAAACGAATACAATCATAAACATTGGTCACAAACGTACATCTAAGTTATTTATATATTCTATTGTACTTTCAGTCGCAAACAGGAAATCAGTCGGGTCGCCATGGTACGATCTTAGTGGACACTCTTCCACAAGGTGCGCTGCAGTCACACTGTGGGGATTGGTTTTTCCCCCATTTGAATAGGGAATCTTTGCATATACCATGGCTCGTCCGGATTCGGTTTAGTGTGCACCAAGTTTTTCGTGGTAAATCAAAACCCGGTGGCTTCTCCGTTATGCACGGTATCATCAGGCTGTCGGCTGATGCATTTCTCTTCCATCTCTCTCTCTCCAGACTTCGGTGATGTTGAAATCTTCAGCGTGAAGTAAACTAGCTTCCCTCAGAGGGGGGTGTCTAGATCGAAGTCTGTTTATTCGCAGATCATTCATATCAGAGTTGGCTGGGAGTTCGGGGTCATGCACTATTTTTCTATATTCCCTTAAAGGCGCATCTTGCCTTCGGAGGTCTGGAGGTGGTATATGACTCAAAACATGCAACCAGTCAACTGGGGTAGATTTGATAGTGCCTGATATGGGGCGCATAGTAGAGTTAAGTTGGCGATCCACCAGTTTGGTAAGTGCACTGTTGAGCCATACTGGGGCACAGAACTCCGCGGCCGAATATGCCAATCCCAAGGCTGAAGATCTCAAAGCAGTCGCCGAAGAGCCCCATGTGGCACCACACAATTTCTGCAGGATATTATTTCTGGTGTTAACTTTTGCAGCAACGTTTGTCAGGTGCTTTTTTATAGGTTATAGATAGGTGTCCTATCCAGGGTGACTCCGAGGTATTTTGGGTTTTTATTATGTTTCAGCAACTTCTCTTCAAAAAAATACCTCAATTTCTTTGTTGGCCAATTTGTTATTTAACCCGGCGTCGGTGTGGTGATATTTAGGTACACGTTTAGTGTGGTAGGGTATATCATACCTCATTAAACTTAAATTGACATTACCAACCATTTAATATTTTAGGCATATTTTTTGCATTGCTTGTATAAATAAAGCATACTAAACAAACAGTATGTAGTAAATTCAAAGTAACACAAAAAATCGAGTTTTTATTGCAGAAAATGTAAATTTATTGATATAAACAAAGGTGTTTCTCTAAATCAAGATAAACAACAAAATAATACTTTCTAAAAGAAAATAACATCAATTTGACCCTAAATATAAACATAAAGCAAATCACAAAACAATGTTTTAATTGGAAATTAATTTTTGACAATTGTCACATAATTTTACCGTGTATTGAAAAAATTAATTACCTGTGTGGTGGGGTATGTGATACCCCAGACGACTTTGAAGACGTGTGGCCTCTACAAAATCAAGACAAACAAACACTGATTTTGCGGTCGGGATGGGCATTATAAGATCCTTTACACAAATAGTGCACTATATAAAAATCGGCCTTTCCCATTGGTCGATCCGCCTGGCCCTCCGCTCGCTTCGCTCGCTACGGGGGCTCAAGAAAAGGAAACTAACCAGGTGCTAACCCAATCTAACCCAAGACATACCCAAAATCAAGAAAAAAAGCTGTTTAGAAACATAATCTTTAAAAAAAATAAAAAAAAGCAACGGGGTTCGAACCCGCGTTTTCCAGGTGAGACCCAACGATCTAAACCTCTACACCACAAGAGCTCTTGACAGAAATCGATTGCATCAGGCAGACATATCGTAATACAAGATGGATCGACCAATAGGAGAGGTCGATTTTTACATAGTGCACTATTTGTGTAAAGGATCTTTAAATGCTCGGGATGGACCGACTGTTGTATTACTCGAAGGTACTAAAGAGTTCGACGCGGTCTTAGAGTGTATTAGAATATCGCGCGTGTTTTAAATTTATTGGGGTATGTGATACCCCACCACACCGACGCCGGGTTAAATGAAGACATGAGCTTTCAGTTTTTACTGCGCTTGGTTGGGGTCTCCGGGAGTAGAGCGAATGGTTAGGGATAGTAGAAGAATTATGGACAATAGTAAAACCTTAATTGATTATGTTTTAACAAATAGTGATAGGCTAGAACACCAAGTTTTTAAAACACCAAAGATTAGTGATCACCTAATTATCGGGATTAGGATAGGAATTGATAGTGGTATAAGTGGTAATGAAGCAAATAGAGTAGGTAATTTTAATAAAATTTTAACTAGATGCTTGAACGATCAGGCTTATTATAACTTAAATATTGATCTTCTGGACTATGATTGGAATGTCAATAGTGTAAATGTGGATGTTGCATTTCGAGATTTACATGAAAATTGTAAGGCTGTGATAAATACTCATTATCCAATTAAAGAAATCACATGTAAAAATAATGGAGTTCTTTGGTATGACTATAAGGTTGAGCTTTAGAGCGTGATAAATCATATAAATATTTTGTAAAGTGAGAATAGTATTAGTATAGATCTCTGGACTGACTGTAAAAAAAAGAGAAATGCAGTGGTAAGTTTATTGAAACAGAATAAGATAAAATATTATGAAACCATGATAGATGGTAATAAAACCAATTCTAAGGAGATGTGGAAATGTTAAAAACTTTAGTTAAAAATAGAAACGAATCTATAAATTATAAAAATATTAATTTTGGAACATCTCAACACAAACTGTTTGTTAAAACAGAAGGGGAAGCTGCATCAATGCTTAATCAATATTTCACAATAAATATTGCAGGATTGACAGATAGTTTCGATGTATCATTGGAGTGGTGTAGGGCAAATTTACCTCTGGTTGGATCTTGTTTATATGAATTCGAGCCCATCACAATAACAGAGTTAAAAGAAATTGTATTTACATTAAAAAACTGTAATAATGTTAATAATATCCTAAACTCACAATTTTTAAAGAGGACTTTTGAAACTACTGGCTACGCGGTTCTCAACTTTGTCAATTGCTCATTGGTCTAAAAACCAGTGCAATTATTCCTGTACCCAAAAATCAGACGACAAACATAGTATCTCTTTACAGACCAATCAATACACTCCCCTGTATTGAAAAAGTTCTTGAAAAAGCAGTTCACAGTCAGATTGTTTCCTACTTCAATAAAAATCACCTTTTTTTGAGAAATCAATCAGGGTTTAGGAAGGGCCATTCTTGTGAAACAGCCATACAACTTACGATTTCAAAATGGAAACAATTAGTAGATAAAGATCAATATGTCATTGCAGTGTTTCTAGATTTGCAACGGGCCTTTGAAATAATAGATAGGGATATCTTATTGAAAAAATTGGATTATTATGGTCTAAAAAATAGTGTTTTGAAATGGTTTAAAAAGTATCTAAATGACAGACAACAATATGTGCGTGTGGAATCTCCAAAAACTGCTAATGGATTTGAAGTTCCACAGGGAAGTGTACTTGGTGCTCTTTTATTCATAATTTTTATCAACGATATTAACTATGTGGAGGGTCTGGAATTCATTAATTTGTTTGCAGATGATACACTCATTGCATGTAGTGGCCCTAGTATCCAGGGAGTGGTTGATCGGATGCAAACATTACTGGGGAACATTGAAAAGTTTTTACAATTCAATAAGTTGAGACTAAATGCCGATAAAACAAAAGCCATGCTAATTGGTAGCCGTAATAGGATTAAAGATGTTGATAGTAAAAGCATTAGAATTGGAGTGGGTAAGCCAAATTAAATATCTTGGATTTATAATGGAATGCACACTATCATTAAAATATCATTTTGAATATATCCACAAAAAAATTTCCAAGAAACTTTTCTTTTTTCATAGAATAAGTAATTGTTTATCCTTATTCTCGCGAATGACTGTTTTTAAAACTATTATACAACCCCATTTTGATTACTGTGCTAGTATACTTTATTTGGGAGATGTGGGTTCAGTTCAATCTTTGCAGGTTCTGTACAACAGGGGAATGAGAACTATTCTAAGATGCAACAGGTACACTCCAATAGAATTAATGCAGACTACTCTTGGATGGCTTACGGTGAAGGAAAGATTGCGCTATCTCACAATGGTATTTATTAATAAACTTAAAAGGGGCATGTTGCCAGCATATTTCAATAAGTATATTTTGCTAAGGGGACAAATCCACTCACATGGTACTCGAAATGTTGGTGATTTTACTAAGAAAAAAAACATGGTGCGACTATATCAATTTTTTATAGAGGAATGAATGAGTTTAGTAACTTACCAACTAGCATTAAGAATGCTGAATCTATTCAAAGTTTTAAGAGATTGTTAAGATTGTATATTCAGGGGTAAGAACCTTATTGTACATTTGGTGTGTTGCATTGTTTTGTTTTTAAAACTTTGTTGTTTTTTTTTTGTTGTATGGCATATCGGTATTAAGTATATTATTTTTTTATTCTGGATTGGATGGCCATGTCTA
Organism: Pissodes strobi; assembly: GCA_016904865.1. Lineage (NCBI taxonomy): Eukaryota > Metazoa > Arthropoda > Insecta > Coleoptera > Curculionidae > Pissodes > Pissodes strobi. Next base: position 68,947 of record MU182735.1, read on the forward strand.
CTGATATATATTGTATGTTTCCACTTTCTTACCTGTAAAATTGGCTTCTTGGTGAAATTATTTTATATCTATTAGCAATGTTGTTTGTATATTAGGATTTTTCTATTTGAAATAAAATTATTATTATTATAATTTCTAATATTTTTTCCACGCAATCATCGCACTCAAAGATAATAAATTATTTGTACTAATAATATGGCATTCATAAAGGTAACGTATGTTAAATTCAAAGAAACTGCTCCACGTACTTATTCAGTTCCCGACATATTCAGATAGACATTTGCCTTGCGAGTGCACGCTTTCTATGTACCGCACAATTATTGTACACCAACTTGTTTGGAATAAAGCTCGTCTACCGAATACGATTATATTTTCCAACTTCGGCGGAGTTTATGACGCGAAAGTGTGTTTCGATTTTATAAATCGTATGCTTATAGATATTGTGAGGACACAATGTGAGGAATAGTATCGATAAAAATGGTCCTGGTACGATTACTTCTATCATGTTAATTGGCATACCAATCTACTTACAACAATTAGCAATGTTTCCTAAATATAGGAATATGAATATTGACATCAATGTTAGTACATAAGCAATGTTCGTTTTGGCTCAAAATTCGCGATTTTTTAATGTAAATCTCCATAACAGGTACTGGTCGGGATAAACAATTAATTTTTAGTTATTTATTACCATAAAGGTGGGGATGGTAATTAGCTGGATAATTAACCACAGTAATTAGTGAACTGTATTAAAATAGGGTGGTGGGGGTTTTACACATAGGTGGTGAATTGAAACAGGTAGGTATTAAGTACTTTAATAATGCACGTTTTAATTTGCATTTGATATGAAAAATATATACAATTCTTAACTAATTTCAAACATTCATTCATTCACTCACATAAAACTAAATATATAAGTTACTTAGTAATAAATATCTACAAAAGAAAACGTCTTGATTATTTAAATCTGAACTGAATTAAATTAACTGCTTTCTGTCTTTAAAATTTCATCTTTTCTTTCACCCTACAAATACCTTGAGATGTAAGTCTTCGTCTATTCTCTACTTTTATCGCAACCAGGGATAGGCTTATAAAACTTCACAACATTTGATTCAATTTGTTAGTATTGGAATGGATTTCTCTACCGCCAATTTCCATCCGCCATTTTTATCGTCTTCTATACTATCTTTTTCGGGGTAGACGCTACGTTTCTGTATTGTCTCGGAATTGCGTTAGAAAGTCCAAAAGAGTTCTTTGTCCATGTTTGGACAAAGAGAACAGAGGTACAGCAGATATTCCATAAATATCTGTGCAAACAAAATGAGAAAATGACATAAAAGGACTTGACCTTTGGCCCGACGGAGCTACAGCACTTTTTACTGCTATTCGAGTGAATACTTATACTACACTACACAGAGCAGTGACTGGACCGATGTGTTATGTTTGAGTGATTGTAAGGCACTAAGAGCTAATTTTTTCTATCGGTAGGCGACAAACTGAAAGTCGGCTGAAAGAGTGGGAAATTCGCGGGATAATAGGCGTCGGTGCATGCATTTGAAAGGGTGGAAGCATGTTCTTTCCTTCTATGATATATTGTTGTTTACACAACACTGACGGAGACAACGATACATTAAATTAAGAACGATTTTCTTGACGAAGTGTCATTTTGCTTTCCGGAGATGGTCGCATATAACGGAATCTATTATACCAACAATCCAGGTTCGGACTAAGGAGTAACTGAAATAAAACGCTTTAAATGCACACATTTACTGTGTAGGTACCTGGATTGAAATAAATATATTCAGAGTTTAATTATGGCTCATTCATACTACATACATACAGAGTATTATCACCAAACTATACGGTGAAAAACGAAAGTTATACACATGTTGGGGTGTTTCCCCAACAGGTGCATTAAGGTACATTCTGAATTTCGAGGTCACTAATATCAAGACAGATACCAGTCAGGTGTGGTCTTGGCTGTATAACGCGATGACTTGCGTATACGGCGCCGCGCGGAGCACCCCCGAACTCTATTCTCTAGAGATGTTAGAAGCATAGTGAACTGCTTCCTCCTGGAAATATTATTAGGAATAGTTGACACGAAAGCAATTTCCCTCAAAAGTTTGGATGGAGTTTCTTCTGCTTCGGCTTAGGATTCGTTGCAGAGTCATTGAGGATTTCGGCAGCGGGAAGCTTCTTCGGGAACAACTTCTTTACATGGGGTTTCTTTCAATTCGAAAGAAGATGAGGCAGATGAAATAGATGTTTCCTCCTCCTTTTATCTTTTTTTAAGTAGTGGGTTTTATATTTTAGAGTTTACACCAGACATACTAGGCGCACAGGAACAGGAACATTTTTGCAATGTTTTAGCCGACTATTTTTCAGATAGAACTTACCGTTTGACTCTATTCTCTAGAGTTGTTAGAAACATAGTGGACTGCTTCCTCCTAGGAATAGTTGGCACAAAAGCAATTTCCCTCAAAAGTTTCGGGCTAAGGATTTGTTGCAGTTATTGAGTATTTCGGAAGTGCGCAGCTTCTTCGGGAACAACTTCTTTAGATGTAGTTTCTTTCAATTCGAGCTGAGGAATTGTTGCAAAATCATTGAAGATTTCGGCAGCGGCAGCTTTTTCAGGAAGAACTTCTGCTGTTGGCCCATGTAGCATCAAAGATATTAAAAAAATGTTCAGGGATAACAGATGGGTCATATGTATAAATATCAGTTACCTTGAATACGAATACTGCATTACTAACGGAAGCTGATTTAACCCAAGCCTTTACTATCGGTTCAGAGACGTTGTGTATATCCAACATTCTGCTTTTGTGGTTAGTCATCCAGGTTCTTGTCTCTCGCGTGAAATTGCTTTTTATTTTTATATGCCTGAGACGTATGGCTGGACAGACATAAAAGTTTAACTTTATTCTCAAAAGCTAAGTCCAACAGGTGAACCGCATTGCATTATGAAGCATAACCATCCAATATCAATAACGCGTTGCCGATACCTTTTCTTGGAATGAAGTACTCACAGAACCACTTGATAAATAAATCGCTGTTAATGTACGAGTTCTTCTGGTGCATGTAAACATCGGAGCCAGGAGGAAGTTCATTTAAAAATCTGTTTCTTTCTGTATTTGCCTTTCATTATTAGGACTGGTGGAGAAAATATCCCTTCGGCACTGCAGCATGCTACTAATAAGATATGTTCACTCTTTTCTGTGCTTGTGAGAGAATAGACACCTTCACTTCCTTTCGTAGCAACAACACGTTCTGCTTTATTACTAACTTGAATACCTGTTTCGTACATATTAAATATGTTGGACGGCTTTTCTAATAAATCGTTTTCAGTTAATAATTTAAGCAAGCAAAGTAATCACCGACCTCCTTTCGATTCATCCCTGCCCCCCAACCCCCCCTCCCCCCCGTGCTAGTGAGAGACCTTCAGATTTTCTAATAGACAGGCTATAATTTCTTCTTAAAAACCATTTAACCAAATTTCGCTGCTGACTCATCAGTTTCCGAGAAACAATTCTTTATGCCTAACATTTTAGAGAAAGCAAAAGCCATTTTTTCACGTCACTTCTATTCGGTGGGAACCCCACTTTCCCCAGTGCCAACTTTCTTTCGTGTTCTCTGCTTAGAGCTGGATTTCGACCTAAGTATTTTGTAGAGCTGTTGGCGGCTAGATGTCTTCTCAGAGTTCTTGAAGAAATACCATTCCCCACTGGCTGCATTTACCCCCACCACTTTTAACTTTTTCCAGGGCTGTTGAAATTGCAGCTTCGGTCGAAGATGATCTTGTTTTTCTTACATATACTCTACTGATTATCTAAGAAAGGCATATATAATAAGTAGAAACAGTAAAATAACCTTTGATTGGGGCGTTTTACAACCAAGCATGAGGGGCGTATTCCAAATCGGGTGTACAATACGCCCCCATCTCCCACAAAAAATATTTTAACTGCGACGCATACTGTAGGACGTTCATTTGGGTGTCTAGGCAAAGGTGAAACAGACAAAAAAATAAGAAAAATATTTTAAAACATAACAGAGGATATTTACTTAAACTATGAAACAAATGTTTGGCTGTACTTACCAATGAACATCATTTTTCTCCGAAGAATACCACTGTACACCTTTAACTACCGCATACAAAATGACACACGAGTAACACGACCAGGGTTCTGGATGATACTGAATCAGAAAAGAAATGAGAGCAGAAATAGGTATGGCGTTGGGATGTATTAAGAGTCCGTATTATACCAATTTACCATACAGATTTGTGAAGCTATATATAAGCTATATATAAAGCTGTATACAGGCTTGGCTCAATCACGAATCTGACAGACGATGTCAAGGTCAAATCCATCAGGATGGTTATCAGTAACCGAAATGTGGTCTAAATTCATGAGGATGTCCTACATTAAGCGAAATCTTTAAAATTATATAGCCCAAGTGAACAGATGTTGTAATGGCCCATAAATTATAACGGTACAAAATTAGTAGATGTAAAGCACGGCTATCAGATCAGCTCCCGCGCTTTCCCCGTCGCCCTACTTGTTTTCAAACCATTATCCCCCTACATAACATCATGTCTTTATCCCCACCTAACTTCACACTACTGTCCCCCTACCCAACCAATTTAACTCCGCCCACTTCCCACTCTTATCCTCACCAATGACCTACTTTCCACTACTGTCCCCCTACCCAACCTACTTCACACTACTGTCCCCCTACCCGACCAATATAACTCCGCCCACTTCCCACTCTTATCCCCACCTACTTTCGAACGAATAAAAACAGTCACACGATCTCAACGATTAGTATTAAGGTGTCTCTGGTCATAGTAACTACTAAAGATGTTTCAAGTTAAGTAATAAGAGTTTTACTGAAAAGAGAAATATGTATAGACATAAAAGAGAATCATGTCCTTTTCGACCATCCTGTTCTGATGTATCAATTCGTAAAGAAAAAAAGCGTTATCTTCGGAAGATACTATGGTTAATTTGGTCTGAAGATTATCATGGAATTAAGTGGGATAGTGGAAATATAGACTTGAATAAAATTGAAAATAATTTACGCAAAGTGGTTAAACCCTATGAAAAGCCAATTTATTGAAGATGATTTTAGACGAAAAGCTTATTGATAATATTCCTGTTGGTTCTGAACCCAAATTAAGCAAATCTAAAAGTATACCAGAGTGCTACTTTCATAAAAATATAAATCCATGGCATTGTGCATTCGCTAATGTAAAATTACTGCACAAATATAAAAATTCAAATTGATTTAGTCGTTTTATTTTCCACTTGACCCCCACTGCTATTTGACTGAATAAAAGCATGGTAACTTTGAATTTATCAGTGTTACGCTTGCAGTATTCAACCAAAAATGAATCAAGAAATTGCTCCTAATAAAATTGCGCAAAAGCCAAACTTGAGTAAGCCAATTAAGAAAACATCTACAAAGGTTAACTTGGAAGGAACCTGCTCCATTTGTTTAGAAAATATGAAGAACGAATATATTGTTATACCAAATTTTGTTTTAAATATTTAATGCGTTGTACATTAAATAATATAATGCATATTGTTCACTTTGCAGACAATTTTATTCTTCAGTAAAACTAAAACATGGCGATATTCGTATTCCTGTAGTAAAAGAAGATGAAGAAGAATAAATAATATTTTTAAGTTTGCTTATTATAGGAAACGGGTATTTTAATAAATAATGTACATCAAAAAATGTTTTTAACTGTTTTTTTTGCTGTGTTTGTGTTGTTTTTTGCTGTTTTTTTACTATCTGTTTTGTTGTTTTACTGTCTGTTTTATTGTATGTTTTGCTGTTTCTTGCTGTCTATTTTGCTGTTTTTACTGTCTGTTTTGCTGTTTTTACCGCCTGCTTTGCTGTCTGTTATTCTGTCTATTCGAAACATGAAGATGATTGGTATACTGGTTTTAAAGTTGGATGGTAATGCGATGGATGGCAAGTTGTCGAATCAACTGTCCTTCACTACTAGCGTCTTGCAGAAAAGATTAAATTTCTGTAAAATGTTTTTTTTTTGTAAAAGGGAAACAATTCATTTTTTAAAATTTATTTACTTTGCAGTATAGGTACATAATTTTATTAGTTTTGGAATACAAGCCATATATTTTCATAAAATTATAAGTTAGACCGTAGATTTAAGAATGGATATAACGTTGGATAATGGACCGGAAATATTAGGATTGAAAGAGTATTATCCCAAAAACCTACATGAATATATTATATCTTTAATCAGGCTAATAGTAACATTCGGGTATGTTTAAAAAGATGACGAGTGGAGGGGGATGCAGTGGATGGTAGGTCAAATTGGTGGGTGGGAAGTGGGCGGAGTTAAATTGGTTGGGTAAGGGGGCAGTAGATTGCAGTTAGGTGGAGATAAAGACAAAGAGTTAAGTAGGGGGATAATGGTTTGAAATTAGGTAGAGAAATGGCGACGTGAACTTAGGTGGGAGGATAATGGTTTGAAACAGGTAGGGGGGCTAGGGATCATTAGGATTGGTCTAGAACCTGTGCTTTACACCTACTAAAATTTGGGAAGCAGGTGTCATTGCTGAGTGCCACACCCTAAATAAGAACTTCGCGGATTGTGCGCAATAAGTCTCCCTCTATAGCGAAGGTTTGTCAACCAATTTATCTATATCTAGCATTTAGTGGCGTAAGCGTATGATCTTTTGCATACAGGGCAAAAATCAAAAGAAAATAGTTGTTCCTATAAGATTTTTCAATATTTCAAGAAACAATGTTATTTTATAAAATTAATTGAAAGCATTTAAACAAATATTCCAAAATTCGTTAATGGACAAGTGGTTTTAAGGTTTGCCGGGCAGTCGGGAGGTTGTGAGTTTGATCCCCCACAAGCTTTCAAGACTTGGCAATTAAAAAATAATAAAATTAATACTTAAATGGAACACATAAATAATAATAATGGTAATGATGTCAGAGACTTCAAATGCTAGGAAAGAGGTACTAAATGTTAGGTTAGTTCACTGATGCCACACCTTAAAAATGATACAGCTCTATTCAATGACGGAAGACCTGTCTTACGATGCCCAGCTAGTTGCAACCAAGTAGACGACGCGACGTCTACCTAGCTGAGCGTCGGTTTTGGCTTTGGTGGCCTTGAAATGCAGGATGGACCTTATGGAAAATTCACGAATTTTGAGCCAGAACGAACATCACTTATCTACTAAAACTTCAGGTCTAGTGCACCGATGTACTGATCCATATCGATATCATGCATCGGTACTGTCATCCTATATGTTTTGGTAGTAACGGATACATCGCGATGCAGGAAATGTTTCTACTTAAGCAATTTCTGAATTTAACTTCGGTTTAGCTTTAACTGTAATAAATACCATAAAAATGTAACAAATTCGAATATAATTTTCCTTTATAACATTTAATTATAATTATTTTGTAACTGTTAATTTACAGTTAGTTACCTTTAGGTGTGAAATAAGCCATAGTAAAATATTTACAGCTCTATCGTTCGTATTTATTATGTAATGCCTTCCATGTAGACGCCGCTTAAATATGTGGGTGTAGCCCGGACAATTTAAAGTAACGCGTCCGGAAGGCATCTGCTTATAAAGCAAACGTTCTTGCAGACGTGCCGGAAGCAGACGAGAAATTAGGCCAGTCATTGCTGAATTCCTGCCGCCAACGGAAATGCGCCTGATATGAATGTTTTATTAGTTGCAATTAAAGTATCTGCACAGGAGAAATAATTTCTCGCCGGGTAATGCATTTAGTAGTTTATATATGCTCTTGAGATAAATTCTGTATATTGTTAAATGCATTCAAAAGCCTGGGTTTTTGAAAAAAAAATACTGAGCGTCGCTTCGAAGTGATAACATTACTGTTGAGTCAGCATATAATTAATATTGATAAGTCTAAAAATCAGTAAATTTCAATTAAATAAATATATATATATATATATTGTCGCGAGTAATCGTGATGACAGTTCTTTTAACTTTTTCTTAATGCCTCCACCGGTCTGTCATCATACGTTTGAATCGCGATGCCACGCCTTATTCAGCGTGCAGGGGTATAACTCTGATGGTAATACGGGATTCTTTACGTAAGGTGAGAAGCGAAGATAAAGAAAGCACTTAAAAACAATAAAGTATATTAGGTAAACTTAATGAGAAAAGATTAACAATGTATATTGGTCAAAGACCCAACGATAGAGTTTTTAACAGCGTTTACTGGTCAGAAACTTAATGAGACTAGCCTATACCCAATTATTAAGGTGCGCATGCTTTCTCGACTTGAGGTATGTTTTATGAATTGTTTATAGGTCTTTTTGGTCACTGCTTTGTAAATATAGTTTATCTTATGTTGCGTTGCGTTTTATTTAATGTTAAGGTATCTAAGAGCACTTGGACACTACACTTTGAACTACTTGACAGACTACTTAGAAACTTCACTCGAAGAACTTTGACAGACTCGACTTTTCTACTGTGGTTAATGAAACCCCTAGTCTTAGCAGTCGATGTGGCTAACCAAGAACTAGGTTTGGGGTAGGAAAAGGATTAGAACTTTAGCAATCATGTGACTAACCAAAGAGCGGATTGAACCAAAAGCAGTCATGTGACTAACCCTGGAGCTGGCTTGGGTGAGACCAAAAGTCTGCCGAACTGAAGGTTTGCCAGTGTATTTATATTAGAGAAATTGCTGATCATTGCATGCTTAAGGTTCATAATCGCTCCCGTTGACTGCTCGCGTTGTTTATAGTTTGCTTTTAATGTTTATTAAATAATTCCCAAGTTCAAGTTCAAACTTGAGACAGTGATAATTAGTTAATAGCTTTATGAATTATTATATTTGACAATATCATCTAATGGTTAATCCATTAGTTATAATCCCCAGTCAAACATAATGCTCCCCATTACATACTCAATAGAAACTCTCTTCGAGAATAACATATGGTTCAGAACATGCAAACCTTCTGTTTTCAGTTATTCATATCTATCGAAAAGGGATGGCAAATGAAAAATCGTCATTCGTGCCACATTGAAGCAGTGCTACAATATAATGGCAGGAAGAGCTTTCAAAATTCCCAAATTCACCCATTAAACAAATAAAAGCACTAGCTTAGGTGATGCCGAGTCAACGGGGGTAATGGGGACACTTGTGCTGCCCAAAAATCATTAATTTGTATTTTTGACTCTTTTGGTCTTTCAATGCATGTAACCTCTCCAACTCGGATTTCTAACAATTCCTCTTCTATCATTGACTATGTAGAGTCCGACTTTCCTTCAACTGATGTCCAATCGACAGTAACTAGCGCGGGTCTCTC
>MU182735.1:78686-106472 GCA_016904865.1 Pissodes strobi
ATATATGGTCATGAATGAATGAATGATCTAGGGGTGTGTTAATACACTGCACTGCGACATGTACAGACCCATGGTGCTTCCGTTGATGTGATACTCAATCAGAATACATCATCCAGCCTCAGTGCTGTAGTCTGGATGATTCTATGGATGAAAGTTGCTTCTGTTCGACGATGCAGCACCCGATGCAGGTCATTCGCCTGTTCGCCACCGCCTCACATTCCGTGAGAAGATGTTGTCCTCACACAACCGGCAACTATCCTCATTTTCAATTTTTATTCTCTCCAAGTGCCTTCTTAATTGGCAGTGGCCGAACAGAATGCCGGTGAGGATGCTTACTCAGTGCTATAAGGTGTTTTGATCTTCCTGGGTGAGGGGGCCCAGAAACATATTTGATTGCCTTAACCCTAGAAGGTGTTCCCATTGACTGATCCATTTGGTTCGCCCTTCTTTCCTGAATTCTTCCTTATAGCCTTGTAGGTGTGCGTCCCTATGCCACAGAAAGGTTCCGGTCCTAAATGCGGAGTTTGTGCTCTTACTTTTGCCAATTGGTCTGCTTTTTCGATGCCTTTTATTTCAGCGTGTCCTGGTATCCATTGAAGGGATAACTTGTTTTTTTTTCTTGCCTAGTTCATTTAGCCTATCTAGGCATTCCCACACCATTCTGGAGCTGATTGTTGCTGAGCTCAGCGCTTAGATGGCTGCTTGACTCTCTGAAAAGATGACAATCTCTTTCTTCCTATAGTTTCTGTCGAGGTTAAACTGCGCACATCTTCAGGTCTGCAAGTATTTCCAGTAATTCGTCCACCACTAGACTCAAAACCCCCCCACCCCCCGTGTGGCGTACCTCGAGTGGTAATCGTATGGCTCTCCTCGAGGCAAGTTGGACGTCATTTTGTAATGAAATACTAGTTGTTCGCCAACTGTATACTACTTTTCATAACCATAAGAAAAGTTTTTTAATAAATGATGTTCGTTTTGAGACTTGTTTTCTTTTTTTTATGATTCTTAAAGATTAAAAGAAGTAAATTTCAAAACAACAATGTATTAATCATACAATTAAATTACAAATACGATTGATGAAATTTGAAATGGAGTTTATCTATATAATCAAATTACAAATATAATTGATGAAATTATTTGATATGAAGTTTATCTGAGGAATAAATTGACTTAGTAATGAAAATTAAAATTAGGGTGAAAGATTAAAAAAGCATGAAACGTTATGATTGGTTTTTACAATATGTTTATCTTCTCGCTGGCTAATACCTAGCTTGTACAATTATTCTGTAACTATGCGATCGTATTGGGACCTCTTCTGGAACCGTTTCTGCCTGTTCCCAAGTTAGTATCTATTGGGTTTATCGTGGACTTATTTGGTTCACCAAGTATTGGTTCCCTCAGAGTAGCTCAGTACCGCAAGTGGACGAAAACCTGCTACTTGCCAAGCAAGGTGTTTTCTTCAGTCAATTCGGGGGTGTTGAGTTCAGCAAGATTCGGAAAAAATAGCAAAAGTTGTATATTTTATCGGTTGGTCTATTCTATTTCTTTTAAAAACCAATGGCTTGCAATTTTTGTGTTAAATATATCATCTATCAACTTGCTTTTAAATTTTTGGTAATATATACAACGGCAAAAATATTTTTCCAAATTCTTAAAATCCGGACCTGTCGTTTATTCGCGGCCATGCGGTGATGAAGCACGTGGAATCGATCGATAACCTGCTAATTGAAACTGCGCAGTCTCAGAATTACCTTCTTTTGTTAATATAAATATTTGGTTCACCAAGTATTAGTTCCCTCAGAGTAGCTCAGTACCGCAAGTGGACGAAAACCTGCTACTTGCCAAGCAAGGCATTTTCTTCAGTCAATTCGGGGGTGTTGTGTTACATGCAAGAGGAAATAAACTAGTCTTAGACCAATGTATATCGCTAATTAAATAATATGCAAGGAAATATCAGGTGAACATCAGTGACAACGTTAAACATAATATGAGGAAGCAGTCTACAAATTGAAAATTTACTGGTAAAAGCAGATATAATCAGAAACTTGAATTACAATGTTAAGTTTAGCAAAAATTATAAATAACTACTGTTACTCATGATATCCATTTATTTACTTTAAAATATGAAATTCAAAAGAAAATAATGACTGAAATTTAAAATTCACAAGAAAATAATCGAATGACGTTCCAGTTCAGTGACTCTCGGTAAATTTAAATAAAAGGTAAGTTTGAATTTGATAGTAAATAGAGAAATAGAGGTACAACCTCTAATAACGAGTCATAACTCAAAATAAGTAATTACTATTACTTTTATTTAGGCCCTTGGCACATAAATGCGCAATTGTGCCTCAATTTAATTAAAGATAAAGATAATATAATTACTACCTCGGATTCGAGATAGAAATTTAGATAACAGATAAAACCAGATAAATTTACATATGCGAGGTTAACCTCTCATAAATGCAAAGTAATGTCGGTACATCAGGATTGAGACTAGACATGGCGAGTGCTAATAGTTATATGCTTGATGTAGTAAAAAAACTGAAAATTTAATTAAATGAGCCTGAAAAGAAAAAAAATATTACAACCGGCAATACTACGAGGAAAAATTCGGAGAAATTCTACTGAAAATTCAATTTACTACCTTTGCAGTAATATATAGAATTTACCCCGAGAATTAGCCCAAATAATACTGTATACGTAAAATAATGTGCGTGATCACTGAACGATAAACTGATTACGATCTCCCTAAATTTGGACTAAGCCTCAAATTACACGAATTTGATTAATGGGAGACGCAAATATTCACCAATAAATCGATATTATTACCCAAAAGGTCACGACAATAATTAAAAAATATTGAAGATGTAAGCCAATTAAAAGTGGGATATAAAAATGCAAAATTCTTGCTTTAGTCAAATAAGACTAAGCGAATCATAAACAAATATTAATTATGTATTTAAAATGAAATAATTAGTTAAATGTATTGCAAGATGAATTAAATATTTCAAGATTAAAAAAATCATTGTTCATTGGTGGTACTTGCCTCCAGGGTGAACTCTGTGATCAGACAGTGAGGGTTCAGCGGAGACCCTCCAATTTTTCACGTATTTAGTGATTACTGAGCTACTGAAGGTAAGATTTAAAATTTACTTCCTTGCCCTTGTTACAAAAAATGTGAGTGTATTCCCGTTATTACAAATATTATATTTGTTACCTTGTATGTTGTGACACTATGGCAATGTACAAAGAGTTTCTGTATTTCGATCTATCCAAAAATGACACCCACAACATCAATGCTCAATTTGGACAGATCTTCTTCTGCTATTTATAATTTGATCTTACCTAGAACGTAGCTTTCAATAATACGCCTTGTTTTCCCAATTCCCAACGCAAACTAATCCAAACAACCCTGTTTTTCGATGTACTTAAACCTAATAGAACAAATATATTACCATGCTGCCTAATTTCAGCAAAAAAACCTCGATGTCAGCATTTTATTGCTCCCTCTCCACTAAGATATATTTAATAAATTCAACAACTCTATCATGACCCGATATTGATTGTAGACATCGTAAGCTGGAAACTCTAGATGTTGTATTGTAATATGTAACGTAACGTAACCGATATCTTTCGAATTTAAATCGCTCCATGTAAAATTTATGGACATGTTCCGGCCCGCTTTAACTCGGAACTTTTTCATTTTCCAAAGCGAACCTAGTTTTGAAGAGTTTTTCGAAGTTAGTTTTAACCAGCTAATATCTGGATATTCCGAACTCGCTCTGAATTTGAATTGAATGTGAACTTTTTAGCGAAGATCCGGTTTTCCAGAGTCTGCATTGTTAATGGCGAATTTGGTTTTATGAACGTGAACGCGATACAAAAATTCTGAAGATATTTATTTATTCAGCCACAATAAGGAACTAGATCTCAATAGGGACATACTTTTGCGTGTTATGATTCTTCAACTATGTTGCTACTCCTCTTAAGTAAATTTCTATAAGCAGTATTAAAGTTATTAAAAATCATGCAAAATGCATCCAATTTTTTATTTAAAAAATCACAATTTGGCAATGCCGAAAAATGTTATAAAATAATTTTGGATTGAATGGAGCCTTAGTAAAGCTTTCAATTTCTGAAGAATCAACAGAGATGCCATTAAAGAGGAGTACACATCACATTTTGAACGCCCTGCAGAAATTATTTTCAAAATGTAAATAAATGAAATAAATGGTACTTATTGCTCACGATGTTAAAAAGTGAAAAATTTATGGAAAATATATATCTTGGCAATACTGCTACCGATAAAAATAATATTTCAGAGTTGAAAGCAATATATTATTGAAACTAACATTTCATAGGAGCGAAACTAGTTTCAGGTAAATAATATAATGGAGCCCATGTAGCAGAAGTTATTTTATGTTGGCCTGCTTTAAGCATCAAGTATATTTTTTTTACAATGTGCACCAGATAAGCAAAGCAAGTTAGTTTTTGAAGTTTTTCCTATTTGTAATATCAAACGAAATATCAAATAATTACCCATTTAATTGGCACAGTCTATTTCTCTTTTCTGATCGCTTAATTAGACCTATTAGCTCATCGACAATACTTCTGCTGTAATGCCATGGCACGTAATCTGCCACTCAGGATTTGAAAACTCTCTCATTTTTTCCGAACAGAGAGTTATTGAATTATAAAGCATTGTGGACGCCATACGGCAAGATCAATTTTCAGACTCCTTCCATCGTAGACCTAAGATTTCCTCAAAGATTGCACTTGTACGAAGTAGCGCAATTGCTTATCTACTCGCATCTGGTGGCCTGATATCTGAGGGCGGCCTTGTTGCTTCGTGCCTGACAGGTTTTATAAAACCACTAAAAAAATGCATTTTTCCACACCACTTTCTGCATATTCAAAAGATTGTAACGGTCAGGTAATGACAGTTTGCTTAATTGTAATACAAACCTAAAGTTCAACTAACATTCTACTATTAAGCCATTGTTGCTATTTAAATTAATTTGTCAAGGACTAATTGAACACATTTTCAAAGTAAGGCACAAGGAATGATATAATAGATATTCTACAATAAATAGTAATGTTATCCCATTAATTACGATGAAATTCTAGCAATTTTCCTTCTTACCTCGTTGTCGTGGTTCTGCCATATCGTTTGGGCAATTTCCTTTTACTGTAGTGCCCTTCCGAAAGTCAAAATAAGGCCTTACACGCGCATGCCTCAAACAAAAGTAAATATTTAATATTAAGTGAGCTTCAGGAGCGGGAGATTTAATTTTATTTTGAAGCACGCTTGTCAACAAAAATGTTACCTTTGCCTAAGTTTGGCACTAAATTGGTCTCATGGTTAATTAATTTTGCCAATGAAACCATCAACATACATTAAGGGAAAATGTACAGAGTTGTGAACTTAAATTACTATTTATATAATCTAAAAGTATTTAACTGTACAAGTTGACACCTTTATGCACCTTACAAAAGTGTTTCTAGGAGCTCCAAGTACGCACTTCTATAGGCCGATGGAAAGCCAGGATCATGTTTCGGCATAGTAAGTGACATCATCTTATCTAGATTCTTAATAGACCATTAAAGTATTTTATCAGGCTGAGATTGCCAACGCATGTCGATCGCGCTAGATAGATTGATTTCAGGGGTAGAGAGAGATGAGGGGCAGTAAACATGGGGAAAACAGTAGGAAAAACCTCATTGCACGTTTCTTTGGTGTGAAGTAACACAATAAAAAAACGAAACAAAAATACATATAAATAAAGATATCAAAATCTTAGTGCATCAGGATATTCCTCGTGACGTGGGGCCATACTTCTTCTGCTGTAGCAAGAAAGGAGGCAACATAAGCGCAGCATTAAGACTGCTCTCTAGAAGTATATATGTTCTTTATATATGAGGTGCTAGTAATTCCTTAGCATGTCGAGCCCACTCCGTTTATCGCGGTGTAGGGAGGTCCATTTTTGGGTCTAGTAATGTGGGTTTTAAGTGTGGTTATTCTGTGCTCCTGACACCTCATATATTTTGTCAGGCATCAGGGGTAGCCGGGGGTGGAATTTCGAATTTTTGGTATGGGGTACGAAATGATGAGTACATTACCCGAGATAATCGAGGCTCTAAGTAGAAAACAGTAGTTTTCCTATATATTGGCTCGTGTTTGAGTCTAATCTCCAGATTGTACCTTAAGTCTGCGATATTTGCCATTCTCGGCGAGCCCCGTATATTAGTGTACCTAGAAATCCAAAAAACAAACGTTTTAAATACGAACGACCAACTGACCTGCTCTTTAAACACCTGCATAATTGACAGTGCAATAAAAACAAAGTACCGTCTTCGTCAGGCGGTTTAATGGGGTATAACAATTTTAGATTTTAGTATACAACTACTCCTGATAAAGACCTCATCAAGCCGAAACATATGTAGAGAAAAATATCTCATTAAATTATTTTGAAACATCTAAAAGCAGTGTACTATTTATCCCTAGTATTATTAAATATTATTAAGACCGATACATAGATATTCCGAGTAACACATTCCTACAAACAGTACCAAGGGAACGCGGCTTGCGATTGTGGCGCAATGCAAAATGTTGAGTCTAGTTACCAATTCACCGGATGTCAGACAAGAAATAAAAGTAATTTTATTTTAACGAATGTTACATTAAAGGAAACACACGAAAACCGAAATTATATGACGGTATAATTAACTGCCACTAGGTAGTAGCCATTAAGAAAAAGTAACTTTAACTATTGTAAAATGGTTTGTAGCGAACTGATTTACACACCCTTTTTACATTTGTAAGAGCCCTAAATAACCCGCATGCCTTCCAGAAAAGTAAAAAAAAACAAATGAATTGAAGAAAGGAGAGTCTAAGTTATGAAATAAACAGCGAAAAGTGTTTTTGCATGCAAAGGTAAGTAAGGGAAAGCATAGAAAACCGTCTAGGAACCCAATCAAGGAAATCTAGTTGCTTCAAAAAAAATATATGGAATGCACCGGGAGTAGAGTTCGTTACGCTCGTACCAGACACATTCTTCAAACTTAAACAATCATGGCACCATTTTAGTGCCCAAATAGAGCAATGGTAACAGTATTGCTCACAAATATATTTCGCTGCTAAAACTCATTTAATACTACATATTTAGTTTTATTTAGAACATGCGCGTGTATGGCCTTTTTACTTTCCGAAGGGCACTACAATAAGCCGAGCCACGACAACAAGGTGGAAACGAAAATTGCTGAACTTTCACCGTAATTAATGGGAGAACATTATCATATGATGCGAAATATCTGTTATATGATGTTATCATTCCTATCTGCCTTATCTCGAAAATTTGTTGAACTAATTTGTAACGTGCCAGCTTTCATTTTGCACCAAATTAATTTTGAAGGTTTAAATAAGAGTATTTCTTGACTGAATGGCGGACCACGCCAAAATAGATGGTTGTTCCTTGTAGTCACGTAAGTATATATATTATGGGGTTTATTCTTGACAAACTGGTGCAGCTCATTTTATTATTTACTATCGCCGTAATGAGCAGAGATCAAAGCGTCGATCCGGACGACGAAATTGTAATGACCTCTACCGACCGGTGAATGCAGTGTTGGAAGTGAAAATTGCAGTTGCCTTTTACCGGAAATTTAAAACTAGGATCGTCTGGGTTATCTTTAGAGTAGTTTTCTTTAGCGATTTGAGATACCGCACGTACCAACTCCTGAACGTGCGTTGCGAATTGAGGACGTTCTTTTTTTTGTGTTGACGTCGCGGAAATTGTGATTTACCTTTGCATGTTTCCGTATTGACTAGCGGCTCGAGTAATTATTCAAGATAAGCTTTGTCACATCAAAGTTCTGCGTTTTCCTTTCGAAATCGCTTTAGATATATTATTGGGTATGTCAGCTCGTGGCTACGTGACGGGTACACTCTTATTGGCCAGGCGTAGTTGTAGTGCGAATATTGGTTCCGGAGAGTTTTCAAGGAAATCACTCTACGTGGATTTGCCGTTTAAAGCAGTGTGGCCGTGTTGGAAG
The DNA here is from genome assembly GCA_016904865.1 of Pissodes strobi. NCBI lineage: Eukaryota > Metazoa > Arthropoda > Insecta > Coleoptera > Curculionidae > Pissodes > Pissodes strobi. The sequence goes on from MU182735.1 coordinate 86,739, forward strand.
TTTTTTGTTTTACCTCATGGGATTATTCCAACCGACCAATTTTTAGAGTCTCACGCCTTATTTGGTTAAAAGGTTGGTGGTTAGTTTTGTTCATTAGTGCCCGGAACTCGCCCCATAACTGGGATTTCATGCTGCTTTAGGTAGATGAGTGAATTTGCTTTTTTTGTCTCTCTACTACGAATGCCGCCATTTTGGGACACCGCGAGTGGATTTTAATTGCGTCTTAATTCTTTACAGAAGCTTCTTTGTCCGTCCACGACTTACCTGTGCGTTCCAACGAGCTAGTCGTATAGCAACCCTTTACAGGTAATATCTATTTTTTTATTGTTTTCTCTCGATATTTGTTGTTTTTATTGTCAGAGTTTTAATGTCCTTTGACCGTAGGGGTACTTCGACCGTCCGGGGTACTTCAACCGACAGAGTATTTCGGCGGGTAGGGTTTCATTTATTAACCCTTAAACCTCAGTCATTCGGCCACGCCAGTCTGGTCTCTGGTGACTCGTTCATGACACCGTTAGAGTTCTTCTCCGACGGAGGAAGTATATGGTTTTTTCCCTTTCCACCTGGAAAACAGCCGAGAATCCACCAACTGAATGTGAGCAACCTTATATTTATTATTAGTATTCGTTTCTACGCTTTTATCTCCTTTCTATCTTTAAATATTAACGCCTAACCGTATTATTCATCACTCTGATTAATAAACCCGAGATTTAACCTAAATTTATCTCCTTGACGAAAATACGCCAAACCATAATTTTCTTTGCTCAAGAATTAAGCTTTAATAAATTTTTTTTTGCTAATTAAGATAATTTTCTTTACTTTAATTAATAAGTCGAAACTTAAAACTTAACTTATTTTATTCTTGTAAATCAAGATCTAACATTCAGCTTGCTCTACTCTTGAGAGTCGATACTGTTAAAATTTTTAACTGGCCCAAACAGGCTCGTAGTTCATTAAAATAATCTATTTGTTTATTAGGGAACTCTCGCTTCCTTTCGGTAGATTTGGCGTTGTGTTGCCTAGTTCCTGGTCTAGTTTTCTAACCTCTATGAAGAGTGCCTTTATGGTCAGATAGAGTCTGGTTAATAATTGATTAACGAAGACAGCGCCCAATCTACTGATTAAATTTAATCGACTAAGCCGGGGTGAAGGTTTGCGCCAATTAGAAGAAAGAAAAAGTGTGGCAAATTCTTGACAAAGTAGCGAAAGTAATAACAACAATGGGTAATAGTAGAATGGTAACTGAACTTTAGCTTTTAATTACAATTAAACAAGCCACCATTTCCTCACCGTTATAAACTTTTAAATATACAGAAAGCGGTGTGGTAATTGAACCTGTCAGACTTAAAGTTATAAGGCTTGGAATCAGATCGAACATTCATCCTCATTAACCAGTAGATAAGCAACAGCACCAATGGATTTTTAAGGCCATTGATTTTTGACTGATTTTCAGGTCTGAAAATCGATCTTGTCGGATGTCACCCACAGTGCTTTAGAATTCAATGACTTAGTCGCAGATTACGTGCCACGCCTTTGAAATGGAGGGAAAAGGGTTCGTTCTTATACAGTAACCAGGGAACTAATATCAATTAAGAATCGCATGAAGGCTACTCGTATAAGTCCAGGGAATCGTAGTAAATCCAAGCGTTTCCTCCTCAAAAGCGGGTCCCTGGCATGCGGCAGGCTCGGAGAAAACATTCGACTTATAAACAGATCGCATTCCGGTGAAATTGCTCCATATTATTCGGGGTACAGCTGCATATTTAATTGTCCCTTCGAGGTGATAAAAGACCTTAAGAGGACAGACATGCCGGGGAGCTTTAATTTCGTTCGCGTCGCGAATATTTCGGATTAAATGAGTTAGAATTCTTGACGGAGAACTCGGTGTGTAGAAGTCGTTAAGGCGAGTGTTATTTTTCGATAGCTATTATACTGCAACGAGTAATTTTTTTTAAGTGAAATCTTCTTGTGGCACGTTCAGCATACTTTTTGCTAGGTAGTGAATAAGTGATAATGTCTATGCATGTAAGGCTCAAAGCTATCTACGCAACTCAAGTATCTTTAAATATTAAGCATTTATCTCACACTTTTCCCTAAACAAGTTTTTAATCACTTAAATTCGACACCCTAAAAATTCAACTGCTTTTTAAACAACTAGGTAGTGTTAAATATTTAAAAATTCAGCATTCAGAAAGTCTTTTCAGTTATAAAACGACCCAGTATAACGTTCGGGAAATTACCCTTTAAAACGAGCTTTAAAAATTACGTTGCTTATTATGCCATTAAACGGCTTTGCTCGCGTATAAAAACCTCCTTCGCATAGGCCTACAGCTTCGAAACTTTCCCATTACTTTCGCAAATAAAAATAAAAAGATGAAAGGAAAAAACCGTAAAGGAAATACTCTTTTAGCAAATGATTTCTCCTGAAAAATTGGGTTGATTTACATATTATACAGGTTATGCAGACGCGTACCATTTTATAAACAAATTAAATTTCTGACATATTACGATCTTGATTTACAGGGAGTTTCACAGTATGTCAACAGGAAGCTTGAAACTAATATTTATTGGATTTTAATAAAATATATGCGTCAGTAGATAAGGCTTCTGTAACAATTACTTCCATTTTCCAGGTCAACTATCATAACAAAAGGTATGGTCTACTTTTCATTTGAAGGACACCAGCCCTAGCTTCTTCATATTTATGTTAACCACGTGAAAGTTACCAACTATGTTGTACTATGTGTAGCAAGCAATATTTTTTCAGGGTAACGAGAGTATATCAAAAGGTTGCAAGTAGATATGCATTGGGGGTTCTGCAGTGTTTCTAACGTTAGCAATTAGTTTGTTTTTTAGTTGCGTTATTGGGTTACAATAAAAGAAATTAGGCCTCACTATGGTTACATGTCAATTTAGTATGAAAACATGTAACAGATAGGGGTCAAATAAAGTCAGTTATTTCACCTTTAATCCTACATCTATTATGCTAGTCCGTCAAGCTAAATATAATACTACTTACTCGCTTAGAAGCCTGCATGGTTGTCCTATGACCTAGCCGTTTATCGAGCTGTTCCAGGGAAGATTGAGCGTTCGGTAGTCATACACGTAACATGATTTTCTCGGGTTGTTTGATAGGATCGATCGGGCTTTATCAATACACACTGGCTTGGCACATAATCAATCAATACATCGTACTGTATTCTGGCCATCGTTCGAGGGAAACCTTCAAAGTTATAGACATTTATAGCAGTGCGTTTCAAAACATTCAATAATTCTCTTACCTTCTCGGTGATAATATACATTAAAACAGTCTCATGGATGGTAGAAATATTGGTTTCGGAGTTTGTCTGCTATTTTCCTGGGTTTGTTTCAATAGTTAATAGGAAAAGTTAAAAATTCAGTCAATGTTTACTTCTGATATCATAACCTTCAGACGTCAGAAGAGACAGCCACAGCTGACTTGAAAATAATTGTTTCTGCCTATTCAGGGATACTCTTGGAATGTTGTCAGGTGTACATGTTTCTCTAGCGGACCTCGTACGATTTTGATATGTTTGCGGACCAAGCCAACAAAAAACAACATAATTTATTGATATGCTATCATCACTTTGATGTTAAACGACTGACTTTCGCTTTCGCTTGATGTACGCAGACAAAATGATTTAGTGGTGGCGTTGTGTTCCATAGATTAGGCAACACCGCCCGGGTTACTTCGCAGCTGGTTCCAACAGAGACGCAGACTCTTGTCTAAAGGTGCGTTTAGGCCTGAATTATTGCGTCGCGGACTTATGCGTTTAGCGTTTATTGATGTCAGGAGTTTAAAACGGCCGCTGGCCAGAATGTAGTCATTTCTGTTTGTTTAGTCAGTATAGATAATGATTTTATCGTCGGTCTTCTTTATCCTGCCAGCAATATATTGGATCGTACAGCCTTAAATACAATTTACTGCGTATTTTTTATTTATTTTTTTATGACAGTGGCACACACACTAAAGGAAGATCCTATAGTGCTCGACGAACGGCGCTTGTGCGAAGATGTTGATTGGCACGGTTCTTGAACAGTTGTAGGTTATAATTAGGGGGAAACAGATGTTCTGGGAGTGAGTTCCACAGTGATGCAGTGCGCCAGACAAAGGAGTTCTTTTAAAGCGATGTTCTGTAACGCTCAGTTCCCACAAAATACAAACCTAATTTACGTAAATCTCCAAGTTCACAAAAATCTCCGAGCTCACAAAATCTCCAAGCTCACAATCGGTGGTACAGCTTTTAGTGCAGGAACAATGGCGGTCCCCAGCTTTTAGATAGTGGAGAAGGGTCGTGGTGAGTTAAATGGGCGATTGAGCGCCACGCGGTTAACTTATCGCCATGCCCTGATGCTGGATCTTCAGTGAGATTCGACCAATAACGACGAATTGCTCTCCTCCCCGCTGTAACCTACTGAGAAACCTTGGAACGGGAAACCAAAAAAAAAAAAGAAATACCACCTCAATTAAACAAAATACAAGTGTATATTCAGTATTAGTGACTTTACTTTGGAATTAGTTAAGAAAAATAATTGCTACAAGAAGAATTTCTTGTCTTTGTAGCTATGACAATTAATATATAAATATACTAAAGATGGAATATTAAAAGTAACGGTTTAAAGTTAAGTGTTACTTTATGTTATATCTACGGCGGCGCCCTATAAATACGAAGACGTGATCACGTGTCGTTTACATGCCCTTGATTGGTGCTATCAACCTATACGGTACAAAATATGATAACTTCTTCTACTTCTACACTCTAAATAACTCTAATCAATAAGCGAGAAGTTAACGTGCTAGTTCAAATGTACTAGAGATTCATGTAAATAAAATATTCATTAATGTAGGTACAATATCGACCTATTAATTAGTATCGGTACCAAAGATAAACATGGGTACGCATCGATATGCTATGTTGATATACGAACAGTCCCAAACATATTTATATCATACAACGCTGAAAACACGCAATCAAGACTACGCTGAAAAGAAGTAAAACACGCAATGAAGACTACGCTGAAATTAATTAATAACACGCCAACACTATCCGGATTAGCTGGAAAATCCAGTATACCTAGGCTAACTATTTAGAATAATGCGTTACTCCCAAATAACTTGAAGGTCGTTGTATTTTAAATCAAGCACAACCGTTAATCACCTTCATTAAACAAATTCACCGAAACTTTAATTTAAGCACCTTTTAATTAAATCACCGATAAAATAAAACACAATGATAAAGTGAAATAAAATATCCCAAAATACACTAGATCCTATATCCTAAAGTAAGACATCTGATACGTTATCAAGCCCACAGTGAGTTCTTCCAGGATCCAGGTGTTCCAGCCAGATCCAAAAAGAAAAAGTCAAAAACTCCTGAAACAAATAGGGCAAATTAGAACAGTGATCAAGCCAAAATATGAAGGAAACCGGTACGGAACCTCAACGCGACAAAACAATATCTATATCAAAATTACTCAAACAACATACCTTTAGATGTTAAACGGGGTTCAAGCGTGTGGCAACTCTTGAAAGTCCAATCCCCAAACGTGGGTGAAGGTGGTCGAATCTACAAATCTTCCTTCATCTAAAATCATCCATCAGACGAGAAACCATCGACGACCATAATCCTGCTCAAGGGCTTCATTGAATAATCCCCTAACTAGGGCACTGTATATTTCACACTAAATATAAGTATCTCAACGAAAATTCCCAATTTCGAAAGCCACGCACTGAAACCTAATGGTTCCTTCAAGATCACATAAATACTAAATTGGCTTGCTCCGAAAATGACGAGGCTAGCAGAATCATCATCGCGCCTGGGCCGGCGCTATATTGCCAACAGCGTCCCTATTTGTGGCAGAGTACTAGAAAGTTATGATGTCAGACTACCGGATTCGCCTAACCCAAGTGATAAAGTAATAGAGTAACTCACTATTGAAATGATTTGAATCGGTCAGAACCTACTCTTTAAATGCTTAGTGGGAACATATAGGCCACGTGTTATGCGGCAGGCCATAATTGCAATCAACACACGCCACTAGTAGCATTATGCCAAATAAAACATTAACTTGGCAACCATGTCGATCGTGAAGACCACTCGCATGTCCAGAAAGCTGTCAGTTATCCCGCCAAAATTATCCCCACAGACTATATGAAACATAGAACAATTTCCTTGTCGTAGGACCGGATCCAACCCGAGCAGAAATATTATCGAACTTTAATAACGGATAATCAGTGGAATACTCCGTCAATCTACAAGCCTACAGTGCTAAACATTGATACCATCCAATATATTTAGCAATTTCAAGCGTATGATAGCTAAATCCTACAGTAAAAGTAACGTGAATTAGAGTGGTTCTCGAGTCGATATCGATTGACCGATCCGATGCGGCCTGTACCGATCGTCTATGAGTCTATGGTCAGAATCCGAAGTGACATGTCATACTTCCTACAACAGTCATTGTTTCATCCCCAAAATAAAAATATTCCGTAATCACCTAAGGAAAACAATGGATTACCAAGCATAAATCAATGAGAAAAGTACCAGAGAATGACCATCAAATGTACAAAAAGTACGTTCTATTTTCAGTGTTAGATCTCCCTAGATAACTTTAAAATATAACTCGTGCATGCACTACCTCCCAAATTCCAATTACTCTGCTAATCTGTAAACAACCTATCACTATTTTTTTCGTCTAGACACAACCTTCCAGAAAGGCGAAATTACATTCTAGATTCCTAAAATATCTCGAATCAGCAATTAAGAACCATAATTATCGAAGTCGAAGGTATGTTATCAAACTGAGAGAATGAAAACAAGCCAAGGAATTAGACAAAAGGTTCCTTCTTCTCCATTTAGAAGGGCAGCACAATAAGATAAAACCAAGGGGCAATCATCAATATAGAACTAAGCTTTGTGGTTTCAGCTGGAACGATATACCGATATATGGATTAGGTCCCACGCCTTTCCAATACTAGTACTATTGTGATGTTTATATAATTTTTGTAGTCTATTTTCAATAAATAATATGATGTTTGATTATTTCTCCCCCAGAGATATGTCATTCCATAGAAGTCCTACCTCAATTTTTTATTTAGATCCTTCACTATTTCATCCAGAAAAATGAATTTTCCTATAGGTCATCGTATGTAATCGTGGCCCGTTACAGTTCTAGATGTTTCCAGTTGTATGAAGAACAGGTGCGCTCTTGCCGTCTGTCGTGACTGTCTCTGACAGGCGTTGCCAGGGGTAGGGATGAGGCGGGCTAAATCCTGGGAACATCTCGACGATACGCACAGCTCTCTTCTGAATGGAATCCAGCAACTTAGGGTATACTTTGGTGCGGCACCCCAGATGGGTGAGTAATATTTTAAGTACGGCTTTATAGAGCAAGAGCAACTACTGCGGTGTATACAGATTTTTGTTGCGAAATAGCGCACCAAGCTTCTGGGAGGCTAATTTTGGGATGTTAGCAACGTGGTCATGCCATTTTGCTGTTGACCGAGACACATGCAACAGTCCGATTGACGAGGATTAAGGAATGGTCGATCCTGCCATAATGATGTCAGGGCCCGCCGTATTGGTCCTCTTGGTGAACGTGGTTGTTTGGGTCTTTGCTGCATTGAACTGGACCAATTGTCTATCGCCTTAAGTTTGAACTTTCTCCAGGTCTTAATTAATTGCTGTAATCTGCTCCTCTCTGCGGTAATAAGTCTCATTCGCTGGTAAAGGTTCTTCTGATCTAAAGTGGGAGACAAGGGTACTGACATCTGCAAAACTGTAAACAGGATTATTCGTTTCGGTCAGCAGGCCATTAATATAGATGAGAAACAGAGTTGGTGAAAGTATTGAGCCCTGACGATGGTGAATGTGTCTGAGATGTGCCCATCAACTGTATTGAAATTATTAAATTTGGTGACAACCATCTTGGGACAATGCAATGTGTGTCGCCCTTACGGGGATAATCTTATTTCGGGCTATGGAAGTTGGCAGTTACCAGTTTGGTGTAGTAAATTAATCGACTGGATTTGTTGGATTTTGTCTGAAGTCAAGATTTCTTCTTGGTAACTGGCCACGAGCGGAGGATTCCGGAACAGCCTGTAGGAGAGAGCCTTGCTCCCATTCATCATCACCATCAAAAACCCTACGTACCTAGGTAAATAAATACATATATCTTACATTTTGTACATACGCATTTATTTTCGGTGCAGGGGGATTTCTTTTCTCATGGTACAAATCACCAAAATTATAGTTTTTTAACAGTTCTCAGAGGGGATTGAATGTACTGCACAATACTGCTATATAGAAAGTGTTATTCTTGAATCTTGTTAAAGTTTATTAGATCATGCACTTATTATATCATGAAATATACAGGCATAGCATAATTTTATTATATTCATTATTTTTACAAGAATATTCAGGGGAAATCAAGCGTATTGAATACTAGTTCATGATACCGTCCTCGGTTTCATGTTGCAGTTGATCACTCATAGCTGATTCATTTGTCTTTATGGAAACTCGTATTGTATAATAGGTTGTATAACGGTTGTATATAATTTTAATAAATCTGCTTTCTACTTTGTATTTTGCTTACAAGAACTTTTAAAGTATTACATCGGCTCATTGAATTATTTAATATCAATTGCATAAATGCGCAACCTCGGTTCTAGTTAAAAGAGCAAATTAGAGTAAAACAGTGGATATATTGTTTAGTTTTCCTTATGGCATTTTGTTATGACAATCACCTATAGAGTGATATGATATTGGCTATATTTACGGCCTTGGCCATTTTGTCATAGCCTAAATTTATATTGGGGTTCTTATTATTATTTATAAATACTCATTGTGTGGAGAGTGTTCTAAAAGAGGAAGCTGCCTAAAATTGTTTTTTTTTATTTGAAGCGAGTTAAGTAGCTAACTAAGTAGTTACCAGTCAGTATGGTTGCTTGTTTTTTTTTTTGGTACCGATGCAGCCACAGAATTAGGGGCATTACCTCAATTGCCACTAAGAGTGGCAAGGCGCCTAGCAGCAGCTTACGTTCAGAAGGCCGGAGGCGATATCGGCGGAGACCAAATAAGATAAGTGTGTAGGTTAACATAAGGTTATTTGCGTGTTATTAGTATTTTCAGCGTCGTAATAGATTGCGTGTGCTATTTTTTTCTGCGTTATATTGATATAGATATTTTGGAACTGTTTATGTGTACGCATAGCTTACCAGTGCTAATTTAAATAAGTATACCCCTGGTAGGGATACTATTTACTAGTGTGGTTAAATTATAACTCATTGTTTTTTTATGTTATATTTCCTTATTCTTACAAATTAAGTTATGTTGTGGTAAATGATCAACATTGTCGTTCTGACTTATTGACTATCTGTTTATAATAATCTTACATAATGGTATTTCATAAACTGAATCGTTAAGGTTAATTTATGTGCAACTGCGAGACCTATACCATGGTAGACAGGCACATGGCTTAGATGTTATAGTATTATCCTGATGGTCTATATTGTTAATATGACGCACAGTGCGTTTATTTTTAATTTGTTGGAATTGATTTTGATCTTCCTTAATCATTTGGTATGTTATATCGTTACTTCCATTATAGCTAAGCGTGTCTAACAATTGTTCGATCATTCTTTATCTATATCACCTCCATTATAACTCAATTTAATCAAAATTACAGTCTGTATGTATACACAACTGATCTAGTTTTATATTTGTGAGCATATATTAACTTATTATTATTTGTTTTCAATTGAGCGCTTTTAATTTTTTGTTATATTTATATCATTTTGTTTATTGAAAGAAATACGACAACACTTGAACGTCAAGCCTTAACGACACCCTATAAACTTAAACCTGCACGTACGTACCGACTTTTATTTGCTCTGAAATACCTCAACCAAACAAGTATAGTTAATAGTCATTTGATTTTGAATCCCCCTTAAGGATTCTCAAGTTTCTAGTTTGGGTCTGTGGATCTGGTTATTTGAAACTGGTAGCGCCCTGGTCAAAAGTAAATAATTGACCCACTCCATGCCGACTAGCAGTCGGAGCACATGTTGCCCTGGGGGTTAAGGTATAGTTATTTTATATTGCTAACTCAATTAAGACGGTCTTAAGCGCAACACTATCGAGAAACATAATCAAAAAAATGTGGACAGCAATAAAAAAAAGCCTGGACTTATCTCGTGCACAATATATGAACTATAAATTTAAACACTGTAATATTTTTATTACCAAGCCAAAACACTCTTCCATTCCCTAATAGAGCAATGCGATCTCAAATCACCAATCACTTTTGAACGTCGAAATCCGTATACAAATAACACTTTTCAATACTAATTACTAATCGCGGAATGTCGTAGCTGTAAAAGCCCGAGACTTTTACAAGATTTCATCGACGTGACATTTTCGAATAACGCTCCGAAAAATAAATTTCGATTCGTCCCGCGAAACTAACTCCGGAAGTTTTATTTTAAAGAAATGTAGGGAAGTGTTTAAAAAGGTTTTTCTTATTTTCCAATCATTTCGAATTACTTATTGCAATTTTGCTCGGACGGGGAGGCGGAAAACCGGAATGCCGCGGAAAATACAAATTTGAGTTTTAAATGTAAATAGCGTGTCAGCCGTCTTTTCTCAAGGCGAACAGATGAGGAGAAATATAATGTTTCGTTTGCCTTTATAAAACATGTTTTGTATCTTAAAATTGTAATTTATTTGCACGTACATGTCTTATACAAATCAGAAAAATATATTGTCTTTTACGGACATCAGACAAGTAAAGAAATATTGCTCGAATAAGTATATATGTATGTGAGCTATGATTTTATTCTCGATAAGTACGTCACTGTTTACTTAAAATACAGACCGGAAGCCATTTAAGTTTAAACACACCCTTGAATCCATTTCGACCATTGCGTATCGTCTAATTTATTGTCCTAACTAGACCGCCGTCCACTTATCTACCGAGCCATTTTGTTTCACATATAAGTATAGTATACAACGAGACGTTGAGAACATCCCTTTCATTAGACGTTATGCTATAACAGTCAAGAAGTTACTATAAACTTGATCAGTAATTGAAGTTAAATAATTTCACTTACCATTCTGCTATTTAAATTTCAGATTAACTCTTCTCAGCATTCTATCAACATTGATTTTTACATGAACAATCTCACGATTCTTTATTTTTAGGAGATGCATATTTTGTATGGGTGTAGTGGATCCTCTTTTCAATTTATACTAATTCCCTGGAGTAACTGAATTTTATTGGTCAAATTTCTAGACGATCTGTCCCTGCTTCATTTGGTTTATTTTGGTTTTTAAGGAACGTTATTTCCATTATCTGTCAATGCAAACTTTTCTCTATATAATTGGAGTCAGTTGAACTTTCCTGGAAGAAACGGGGTTGGTTAGAGTTTTTTTAAGTTATTAAATTTTTAGGGCCCATTTTACGGGCTATTGAATTCATTCTTTCCCGTAAAATGTAATTTGAATACTCTAAAGCCAGTTCTATAAAATATTCCGTCGCAAAAAGCCGGGAAATCGGTCTTTACTTTTCCGCATTTGTCGCGCGGTACCGGTAGAACGCCGCGCCACTCGTCGTGAATCGTGCACACAAGGTCCCCATCTAACACCAACGGTTACAATAGACAGCCTGCAAAACACATTTCCGTCACAGATACCGCCTGACGTGCGTTGTTTAATGTTTACATTTGTAACGTTAGCATTATAATGAATAATATTACACTTCACGCATAGCCCTCCGCTCGCTTCGCTCGCTACGGGGGCGCAACGAACAAAAACTAACCCAAGGCATACCCAAAATCAAGATTTTTTTTACAAATAATATAACCTCGAGGAAATGAAGAAAAAACACCATCGGGAATGGAACCACTAGGGCACTTGCAAACGATTCATTGCACCGTAAAGACATAGGTAAATAGAAACGCAATCTAACGAAAATACCCGATGCCTTCTGACAAGTCGGGAATGCGTTTTGCAAGCTGTCTTTATCCGCTAGTCATCTAACGGCCAGCCGTGACGCGATCCCCACCACGCGCCGAGTTAACAAAACCGGGCCGCATCGGGTTTAACAAATTAAGTTACGGCCGAGGCCTGCTTTTGTACCTTTGGGCTTCAAGCATCTACAACGGAAAACCCTATATCCAATACCAAAGGAACCCACCTACCCCCAGCATCACCAAGGTTTCCAAACTTAGTCGACCCCTTCCGGTTATGCTCCGAGCTTCCCCGTGAACGGCCGAGAAAGCCTGGCAACCGTCATAGCGGGGAAAGAAGACCATTTTTTCTAAGATATACATATACATATACATAGTTCCACATAATTTTACAATTTTCCTACATAGCTCTACAGTGTATTTACACCTCAACAATCCGCTATACTATAATGTAACTTTATTGTAACCTGTATCGCTAGAATTACTACGTTTACCTCCATGAGACATTCCTCTCAGCGATCCTTCTTTCGTGACGCTGGACCAATACACTCATAGGGCCCCTTATTTCTAATTATTATACACCTAAGACTACTTATCTACATATACAGCAATGCTGCCATGAGCACCTGTCTTATCTATTCCTACCTTACCTTATATTATCTTATTTTATTCTATCTTATATTATGCAATGTTACTCACAGCTTCACAAACCATCTGTTCCAGACTTTGTCCGCTTAAGACTCATAATCCTTGATGTCTACCGCTACCTCAGCAAACCTATTAAACACATCCAGGTCCCTGGAGTTCATATTTCCCTCGGCATTCCTAAATTGGAATAACAAATCCCCCTTCCCCCTTTCTTTCAATCACATCCATTCTAGCTTCTACCCTTCTTCCATGCCTACATTCAGTCAAGACATGCTCTGCATTATCAACACCCATACCACATTCACACATATCGTTTGTTTTCCCTCCTCTCTGGAATCTTCGTAGATATTGTCTGAAATTGCCATGCCCCGTTGCTAATTGAGTCCCCATATTTCCCAGCCTCAGTCTGTCTCTCCCAACCTTATTACAGAGTCGGTAGAGTGTCCTACCTTTTCCCACGTAGTCTGTCATTGAGCCATGACTAGGCTTTGTCTAATCTTGCTATACTCTTTCTTGCCCAGTATAAATTCATGCTCCATTTGTCCTTGTTCAAGACAATTCCTCAGCGAGTCCCTTGCCAATTTATGCGCTCGTTTCCCCTGTTCAGTCATCTGGCGCCTTTCCCACCTGATACGAACTTTTATTCGCTTACTCCATAAGCAACGCGCTAAATCTTGAATTATGACCGCTACACTTACAGTATCCCATGAAGCTCAGAACGAAGTACAGATTTACCTAAGTGTTTGTGGCACGACGTATAGTGTAGACTACCTGAATGACTTAATACCACACAAAGCCCACTATTCTCCTCTTGTACGGCGGCATCAGTCCGAACCCTGATCTCATTACCAGAAAAATTCGTGATCTTCTAACATTAGGTTTGTCCGCTTACATATCCAGGTGCGCTTGGATTCCTCTGCCTTTCCCCTTACAACCGCTATCCAATGTTTTTGCCTCATGTCATAAAGTTGTTGTGCTTCAATCCACAGCGGGGGAGTACCGTTAATGATCTGAAGCGCAGCGGTTGACGTGGCTGAATAACCTCTGCCTAGTCCCATAAGGAACAGCCTTTGTAGAGCGTCAAATTGTTTTCTAACTCGCGAATCCCCGGCTTTAGCTCCCCATACCTCTGCTTCATATAATGCCGCTGGTTTAAATACCCTATTCCAGATTAATCGCGACACTTCTCCAATGTCCACTCCTTTTCTTTTCATTATTCCTCTTATGGTCATTGTCGATTTAGTGATCTTCATCCTTACATATTTCAAGTGTTCTAGAAATAACCCCTTCCTGTCCAATATTATGCCTAGATATTTTATCGTTTCTTTGGTTTGAGTCTTTTGCCCGTTGTGTGTCAGTCGTGGCTGCCTTGTCATACCCGCATGTGGGATGAATAGCGTCTCCGTTTTTTCTCTATTATAGTTCAGTTTCATGTTTACCTCTCAACGATTTAGCATATCCCACAGTTGGCTCCATCTTCTTTCAATTTCTTTACCCGAGTTGCCCCTGATGATAACGACCTGGTCATCCGCATATGCCTGTGGGACCAACCTTCCACATTCATCCGGTTTATCATTCATTTCCCATTCACCTTTCAATCCATTCATGCACTCAAACCATTCTTCCATAACTATCAGCCACAAGGTTGGCCCCAGGCTTGAGCCCTGTGGGCATCCCTTGTAGATTTTGGCTTCGACGTCACCACTTATTACCGACCTACCCCTCAGGAAACTCCAGCAGACTCGGATAATGCCGTTATTTATCCCCTTACTTAGCATACGATCTACAATTTTGGGTCCCCATTTTTCATGTCTAAAGCTATCACAAGCTGAGTCTTTTTTGCAGATCTCCCATGCTTTATATCCCTCATTAAAGTGTCAACTGAACTGCATCGACAGTTCCTCTACCCTTTCGGAACCCATATTGTCTATCCGAAACAACGCCTCTCGTCTCCATCTCAATCTGAAGTCTTTTGTTTATTACCTTATCTAGCAACTTATCCATTAGTGGTTGAAGGTTGATAGGTCGTAGTCCTCCATCCCCTTTAGCTACCCAAACTAACCACGCCTTCCTCCAGCATAGAGGAAATATTACCTTTTTTCCACATTCCTTGATTATAGTCGTTATAATATCTTTGCGCGACTCCCAGATGGCCTTTAGATATTTGACTGTCATACCATCCATACCATTTGCTTTTTTATCGTCCAGATCTTTTATGACATTTTCAATTTCCCAGTCATATATCTTTACAGTTTCAGTCTGGAGTCCCTTTATGACTACATCCATTGCCTTTCTTCATCCAACGTTGTTTTGCGGGTGATACTTGTCTTTTTCCTGTCCTTTCAGTTCCCTATCCTCACGCATTATGGTAGTGTTAGTGGCTGCCCCTGTGTTTTTGTTTTTGTTTTTGTTTTTGTTTATATACTTCCAAACTCTGTCCCAGGGACTTTCTCCACACCAGTTATTTAATTGTCCATTAGTGTGGTCAATTTTTTTCTGTTTAATCAGGTCCTTGTATTTTCTCCTCTCCTTGGCATGCTGATTTTCATACCTATTGAGCTGGCAGACTCTCTTCATTCTTTGCACGTGCCTTTTACACCTTTCTAGATCTTCATCCCACCAGTCGACTCCTTCTATTACGTTCATCTTAACTTTTTTTATTCTTTTTGCCGCGATCTTCTCCAGTTGCATCATCATCTCCTCTATTTTGCTCTCAAATTGATCAGTATTCGACTCAGTGATAGTGCTCAAATCTAATTGCAGTAAGTCCTGTGCAATACCCTCAATGCTTCTAGTCGTGAATAGCTCAATCCATTTACCTATTTTGTTTTTCCTTGTCCCTGCAGCTAGTTCGTAAGTAATATAGAGATGATCACTAAGGGTTTCCTCTTCAAGCACCTTCCAATTTTTAACCCCAACATTATTTGTGAGCGTAAGGTCAATGTAGGTCTGCCCTCTAGTCGTTCTCCCCTTGTATCCGTTGTATCTCCTCCCCAAATGCTGTTTTTAGCGTTAAAATCACCTGCTAATCGGGCTTAACAGACGGAATCCACCCGGGCTCTCGAAGATGAAGACGCCAGCCGGCTAGCTGACCAGACCAGACCTCTGAAGACCGCTGCCATTACCGCCAATGTAAGCCGCCCAGCTGAGATCGGACCCACGTTGCTTCCTGCAGAGCGCCGCCGGCAAATCTTTTCTTCTTTCGACCGTCAGGAGGAGCTATTTTGCACCGCTTAGAAGACGAGTACCTGATAATTGGACTCGCCTAGACTTAGCTTCGCCGCTAGCGCAGTACCACTTCTTATCATTGGATATCGCGGCGTTATTTCTATTCTTTAGGCAGATTTCTTACCGCTACGTTTTGCATACCAAAACCCCATCCGGTAATATTTTATTTGGGTTCATTAGTCGATACTTTAGGTTAGTGTAATTCTCATATGAGTAAAACTTTAGTTAAGTTTGGATAGGTTGGGTTAGCATCAGGGCACCCACGATAATACCCAGATAATTCTTTAGTTGAGACTCTAGGTTCGCATAGGTTTCCTCAGAGCGTTGAATAAACCATGATCTATATTTCAAGTTGGCAAGAGGTTGTTTTTGAAATTGTTTATTTTCTTTCTAGTTTCCTTCCTGCTAGTATTAAGAAAGTTTCTACAGGCAGCCGGCAACCAGCACTGACAAGCGTAATCGACCCCTGGTTTGCTGTTTTTCCACTGCCTGGTGCACTGTGGCCCTTTACCACAATAATCCAAAGCGGTGGCGCCCGAGAACCAACCATTGGATGACGTAACTAATGGTTAAAATTAACCGTCCGATAGCGATGCAAGCAGTAGAAACCGAAGCGCCTCATAAAATTGCAAATGAAAATGAAAACCAGCTCGCGATATATTATAAAAATTATATGGCACACAAAACTGAATAAAATAGAAATATATATAAGCAAAATAGAATCAGAGTATTAACAGTTATAAGAGAAGAGAAACAAAGTTTTTATCACAGGAAAATTGTCCAGGTAAAGCATAATCCTAAAATAACGTGGGAAACTTTGGGAGACTTAATATCAGATAAAAAAAAGGAAACACATTGACATGGTAGAAGTAGACGGAGTTGTTTATGATTCTGTTGATACTATCTGTAGTAAATTAAACATATACTTTGTAGAAAGTGTGAAAAAAGTTGTGGCTACTATCGATCACAGGCATGTGGCACCTGTTATGTCTGATCTGAGTCAACACCACACTCTCCGTTTTTTCCAGCTAATTGATTATGAACAATTGCAAGCAAATCCTATTTAGTCTACCTAATAAACCAAGCCCTGATGATATATCAGCAGAGTTCCTTAAAAATAGATTTCCAAATATTAAAGATCCATTATTACATATCATAAATACTTCACTTGAAACTGGTAAGTTCTTTGCTAAAAGTTTCAAATCTAATTCCCATTCAAAAAGTTAAGGGTTCCATTAAAGCAGAGGACTTTCGACCTATTAATGTTTTGTCAACTGTCAAAAAAATTTTGGAGAGGGTTGTATATAATCAACTTAACGAGTTTCTTACGGTAAATAATATTTTAATAGAAAATCAATCAGGGTTTAGGAAAAAACATAGCTGTGAATCTGTGTTACAGCACATTCTCTATGAGTGGAAACATCTTTTAGATGATAATAGGTTTGTTCTAGCAGGACATTTCGGACGGTTTGAAGCCATCCGGAGTTTGCGCATAGCGATATAAGCGTCGCTTTTATTGCTATGCGCAAACTCCGGAGGCTTCAAACCGTCCGAGATTTCATGCTAGAACAAACCTAATTATGCAATTGGAGCCGTTTTCTTGGATTTGAAACGTGCCTTTGAAACTATAGATAGAGCTAAGTTAATTTATAAGTTGAAGAATTACGGTATAGTTGTGAGGGCACTGGACTGGTTGGTGAGTTACCTGGATCACAGAATGCAGGTGACGGAAATTAATGGACAACTGTCGTCAGAAATTTTGAACGATATTGGTGTGCCTCAGGGTAGTACCTTAGGTCTTTATTGTTCATAGTTTTCATTAATGACATCACATTGGCAATTGAAAAATGTTCTCTGCATTTGTTTGCGGATGATACCATTATATATTACTACTCAAAAGATCTAAATTACTTAACTGATGCGATTGGCCCTAATTTGGGTCATTTGTTGGGTTGGTTTAGTGGTAACTCTCTAAAGCTAAATGCCGCAAAATCTAAATTTATGATTATTGGTAACAAGAAAGTACATGGAGAAGACATTATGAGACACATTCAAGTAAGTGTAGGTAATGAAAATATAGAAATGGTTTCTGAACATAAATATCTTGGATTTATTATCGATAATACTTTATCATTTGATAATCACTTTGATTATATTATAGAAAAAATTGCAAAGAATATAAATTTTTTATCTAGGTTTACAACTACATTATCACAATGGACCAAGGTGACTATAATCAACACATTAGTATTGCCTCACTTGATTTTCAGCTCATCCATTCTATATTTGTGTAACAAAAATGAACTAAGTAGGCTTCAGAAACTGCAAAATCGGGCAATGAGAATTATACTTAAAGAGAGGAGAGATATTTCTATATTAAATATGTTAAAAATGCTTAATTGGCTACCTGTGGACAAATTTCTTATGTACCAAAATATGATTTTAATTTATAAAATTCAAAATGGTCTTACAGCTTCTTATTTAACCAACAAATTACTAAATCACACAATAGGTCACTTCTATAACACTAGAAATAAAGAAAATTTTTATGTAGCATCTAAAGATAAAAAAAGCAGTGAAAATACACTTTATCACAAGGGTTTATTAGAGTTTAATGGACTGCCCCATCATATTAAGCCTGCAACTTCAATAAACCGGTTTAAATATTTGCTAAGGCATGAACTTATGGGAGAATGACAGTAATGTAACTATATGTAAACTATTAAGCTAAAATGGTATTAGGCATATTTAACTATTCTTAGCACTGTAATGATAATAATTAATAACTGTGAATTAATTTGCTACTGTCACTATAATTGTTAGTTTTGTATGTATTTAGGTACTTGTTTCGTATTATTAGTAAACTTTTTTGTATACTATTATGTATTAGCCAGGTGCTAAATAAAGGATTTATATATATTATTTTGCCATTGATTTTACCTTGTTTTGTAGTTGTTACTGCATGGTGGAAGTTAATTGTGGTCATATGATTTATGGTGTATACCATCATGCAATGCTGATTACTTTTATAATATAGCATTCGATTTTTTAAATTATTTTCCGAGTATTTTTTTTTATGGCAGTGGCACACACGCTAAAGGGAGATCCTATGGCGCTCGACGTGCGAAGATGTTGATTGACACGGTTCTTGAATATTTGTAGGTTATAATTAGTGGGAAACAGATGTCCTGGAAGTGAGTTCCACGGTGATGCAGTGCGCCAGACAAAGGAGTTCTGGTAAAGCGATGTTCTAGGTGTTTCTAGTTGTACGACGAACTGGTGCGCTCCTGCCGTCTGTCGGGACTGTCTGACAGGAGTTGCCAGGGACGGGATGATGCGGGCCAAATCCTGGGAACATCTGCCGTGAAAGTATCTGTAAAACAGAGACATATGGGCCACATGTCTGCGATGTTCCAGACTATCCAGATTCCGGGTCAACTCCGGATCCCCGACGAGACGCACAGCCCTCTTCTGAATGGAGTCCAGCAGCTTTAGGGTATGCTTTGGTGCGGCACCCGGCACCCCAGATATGTGAGCAATATTCTAAGCACGGTCTTATTTGCGCTTTGTACAGCAAGAGCAACTGCTGCGGTGTATAAAGTTTTTTGTTGCGAAATAGCGCACCAAGCTTCTGGGAGGCTGATTTTGCGATGTTAGCAACATGGTCATGCCATGACATATTGCTGTTGACCGAGACACCCAGCAGCCCGATTGACGAGAATGAAGGAATGGTCGATCTTGCCATAATGATGTCAGGGCCCGCTGTATTGACCCTTTTAGTAAACGTTGCTGCTTGGGTCTTTGCTGCATTGAACTGGACCAAATTTCGGTCGCCCCAAGTTTGAACTTTCTCCAGGTCTTGATTAATT
>MU182735.1:111472-139678 GCA_016904865.1 Pissodes strobi
AATTAATCAAGACCTGGAGAAAGTTCAAACTTGGGGCGACCGAAATTAGGTCCAGTTCAATGCAGCAAAGACCCAAGCAGCAACGTTTACTAAGAGGGCCAATACAGCGGGCCCTGACATCATTATGGCAGGATCGACCATTCCTTCATCCTCGTCAATCGAGCTGCTGGGTGTCTCGGTCAACAGTAATATGTCATGGAATGACCATGTTGCTAACATCGCAAAATCAGCCTCCCAGAAGCTTGGTGCGCTATTTTGCAACAAAAACTGTATACACCGCAGCAGTTGCTCTTGCTGTACAAAGCGCAAATAAGACCGTGCTTAGAATATTGCTCACATATCTGGGGTGCCGCACCAAAGCATACCCTAAAGCTGCTGGATTCCATTCAGAAGAGGGTTGTGCGTCTCGTCGGCGATCCGGAGTTGACCCGGAATCTGGATAGTCTGGAACATCGCAGACATGTGGCCGAGATGTCTCTGTTTTACAGATACTTTCACGGCAGATGTTCTCAGGATTTGGCTCGCATAATCCCGCCCCTGGCAACTCCTGTCAGACAGTCCCGACAGACGGCAGGAGCGCACCAGTTCGTCGTACAACTAGAAACACCTAGAACATCGCTTTACCAGAACTCCTTTGTCTAGCGCACTGCATCACTGTGGAACTCACTTCCAGGACATCTGTTTCCCACTAATTACCACCTACAAATATTCAAGAACCGTGTCAATCAACATCTTGGCACACACACCGCTCGTCGAGCGCCATAGGATCTCCCTTTAGTGTGTGTGCCACTGCCATAAAAAAAATTAGAGAGCTAAAAACAAGTATTCATCTGGATGGGACAAAATGCCTTTAAATGTTATTCAGGCTCTGCCTGTCCAAGCTCTAGATTGTTTGGCTCATGTGATAAATAAGTCTTTTTTGACTGGCCTATTTTCTCCATGTCTTAAGAAGGCGAATATTGTTCCAAATCACAAGAAAGGCGATAGAAATGAACCTTGTAACTTTCGTCCCATAGCTTTACTACCTGTGCTGGCAAAGATTGTGGAGAAGCTGATCAAGATGAGGGTCGTATCATTTCTGAACAAACATAAATTGCCTAATTCACACCAATTTGGCTTCCTAAATTCTAGAAACACAGATGATGCTATATTTAACTTTCTTCGAGAGTTGTATCTCAGGCTGAATACAGGAGACATTGCAGCTGCAGCATTCTGTGATTTGTCGAAGGCTTTCGGCTGCGTGCACCATCCTACCTTGTTACATAAGTTGGAAATTTATGGCTTTCGTGGAGTTGCTCTGCAGTGGTTTAACTCTTGCCTCTGAGATCGTAAGCAGAGAGTTTTATTTAATAATTCAAGTTCATCTGAATTACCTATTTCTTCTGGCGTCCCACAGCGCTCAGTTTTAGGCCCACTGCTGTTCTTAATTTATGTTAATGATCTACCTCTCTTAAATATTAGTGGAAAATTCACAGTTTTTGCGGATGATACAACTATACTTTGGCATGACAAAGATCCTCAAAGGTTAAAATGTGCAATTGTTCATGATATGCAGTATATGGAAGAATGGTGTAATTCCAATAATCTTGTATTTAATTTCTCCAAAACCAACATTCTAAATTTTAAATGACAAAATACTATTTCATTCATGTACTGCGAAGTTCTTGGGTCTGTACATAGATGACTCTCTTAAATTTGAAAACCACATAATTGAGTTAAATAAGAGACTTTCATCTGACTGCTACGCTCTTCGTAAGATATCATTCGACCTGGGATTGGCAGTGTCACGTATGACATATTTTTCTCTAATAGAATCACATATTCGTTATGGTATTCCATTCTGGGGATGTTGTTCAGAATACTTATTCCACTCGGTATTCTTATTACAGAAAAGGGCACTGCGTTCAATGTGTTGTGCTAAAATGCGTCAGTCTTGTAAGCCTCTGTTTCTAAAGCACTCTATTCTAACCTTACATTGTATTTTCATTTTAGAGACTCTATGCCTTGTGCCCAAAAAGTTCAGAGGGGAACTGTATTCTTCTCAGGCCTATAATACACGCCAGACTTTTATACTACCTTTGCCAATACCAAGATCAGATAATATATGGTATATAGTGGCAAGAAACTATTTAATCATCTCCTCTTATCATTAAGAAAACACAATTGTACAAAAAAAATTAGAAAAGCAGTTAAGAAACTATTGTTAACTAATGCATATTATTCATTACAAGAATATTTTGATGACTCTCTCAATTAAGTAATCCTAAAATTGAATGAATATGGGTACTTTTACTTCTTTTTTTTTGTCCGGGTCCTTGTACTATTTTGTTCAATATGTTTTATATACTGTATTAATTTAAATTAAGTAGTTTTATTTTATTGTTTTTCTTATATGTGTGAGAGAATTTAAGGCTTTGTACACAACAAATTTTTGTTAGATGCAAATAAAGCTACTTCTTGTCTTGTCTTGTCTACTATTATAAGAATGAGGACTGGACACTGTGTTTATCCAGCACACTCATAACTGAGCCAAACTGTGCTTGAAATACCGGAGTTGCTGATCTGGAGAGTATGATGTTTAGC
The DNA here is from genome assembly GCA_016904865.1 of Pissodes strobi. NCBI lineage: Eukaryota > Metazoa > Arthropoda > Insecta > Coleoptera > Curculionidae > Pissodes > Pissodes strobi. The sequence continues at coordinate 114,056 of MU182735.1, forward strand.
TGTCCCATACTGGATGAGGATTTGTACCAAAAGATACTGGAGATGGAAATGTGCAGTGCTATGTCTGTCCTATCTCGATACCTTTCCCACACCGGTATAAAGCTATAATAAACTCCATATCAAATCAAATAAACGTCTAAGTGATATAAGCAAATTTCTAATATTCCCAGGGTTCTCTATCCGAGGCAACATTTCGAGGCGTGCAGTGCTTCTCCGTTGCCCGGGAGCAAGGATAGTCTAATCCTGTGATGTGCTGTACATTCACTAACTCTAGTCTTCCCAAAGATACGTGTGTTTTGAATCAAACAAGTTTAATTAAATATTTAGTGATTTTAGAGAAGGTGAACTATGAGGCTTTTATTAGGAGGTCCAGAAGAACAATAAAAACCAGTGCCTCGTTGAATGCGTAACAGTGATGCCCACAGCCCAAACGAATAAACGAAATTAACCTACGTGTTAACTTAATTACGTAATCTTTTTAAACATGCCATAAACTGTATAAAATTTTAAAGGATTCGTAAATCAATACAGCGACTGAATATTCCCGTAATTTACAGTCTCGAATATCACCTCCCGGCCTGTCAATTAGCCGGCTGTGAAAACAAAATTTGCCTTTCCCTAAACCGATATTGATTAAGTCAGCAACGATGTCGCGAGGCGCGTTTAAAAAGAAGGAGATATTTCTCTCGGATTGCTCATTACGATCAAAGCAATGAAAATCAAGGGAAATAAAATAGGGTTGGACCGAATTGAATTTAACTGGGATGTTTTTATGGTCCGATATTGATATTGGCGAGACAGCCGAATCGGTTAAAAGATCAGTAGCGGAGAGAAGTTTCGTTGATAGAAAAATCAATCATAATCCTTTCACAAGCATTAGACAAGAGATTTATCAAAAATGGGTCACAAATTTTCCCTATATGGATTAGACCATAAACTAATAATCTGACTTTATTCGTATTTCTAAACAGATAATGTTCTTACACACGTGTAAAATACATCATAAAACTACAACGCTAAAATACAGATAATAATAGTAGAGTGTCCAACGCAGTAAACGCCTTCTATAAATGATTTTTGTGGGCACCTCGGGGTTACAAGCTGAAATTTTCACAGAATGAAGGCTTTATTATATTAATTCAAAATCCGAAGGTAATAAAAATTCAGAACGGGCAAAAGGGCAGTGTACCTAAAAATCGAGATTATTATATGAACGTGTAGGATATTAAATTATGAATGTTTTCATATAAAATTCATCTACATTTTGTACGAATTATATTTTTTATCATTGCTTAAAATATGCAGATTACATTGGCCCTTACGGCAAAATAAGTCAAAAAATTGAAATATCTCCCTTCGATCCTGGGCAAAATCTGATTGAAATATACTCATTTTTGTATTTGCCTCGCATTCTCTCCGAAATGAAGGCTCAAATCAAAAATTTTTATTCTTGCAAAAAGTTTGCCTTAAGTATTTAGAATTCATAGATGCATGAATAATTTTTTTCTCAAATGGTAATGGAAAAATAGAATTAAATGTAAAAAAAGTAATTTTCTTTTAGCCGCGCCGAGATCGGACTCGTGCTTCCCGAGTACTCTCGTATCTCACTTTTCTCCATAGCTTCCTCTCTCTCTCGCCTATTGTACAATACAATAAGTGCTTTTACACCATTACGGGTTAGAATACGAATAATAATAATAGCTATTATTAATTGAATAAAGTCAATGAAGACATTTTCGATTATACTGAAATTTATTTTTCCTATACGCTGTTAGGCAATAAAGTAGAAAAAAAATCATATACTTAATGCAACTGCTATTAAAAAAAAGACTAGCATTTATTCAGAATAGAAAAACTGAAAATGTAAAAAAATCTTTATAATAACAAAATCTATTTATCTTCAGTGTCTGTATCTTCTTCAGGAATAGACACAATGACTTCAATATTGCCTTCCAGTATTTTTTTTGCATGATCCTATTTAATTTATTCTACATGTACAAGCGTTGCTTTCATACAATCTAATAAAAAATATTTAATCAAGTTTTATTATGTACCGATTTAATCTAATAATAAGTTACATCCAAAACAGTGGAATTTATTTATCCACTCTGTTTTTAGTTAAAAAAAAAACAGTTAACGAACTTTTTATCTGAACGAGCACTCTCATAAAACGAATTTCAAGTTCGCAACTATAGTGGGGGATTTACCAATATTTTTGATAAGAAAACAAATTGCGAACCAATTGACAACAAATTACTATCCTCTATAGTCACGAAGAAGCTGATACTAGGATTTTGTTGCATTATACTCTCTGCTAAACATTGTATGTATTACTTGACATGCATAGTGAACTCCAATGACACTGATGTACTTGTACTTCTGGTACATATTAAAAATATATATTTCTAGAGAATTTGGGGTAAAATGTGGAAGAGGAAATTCGGTGCGATATGTGGCCGTTCATGACATCAACCTAGAAGAAAAACTTGCAAAAAAATTACCTGCATTTCATGCTCTAACGGGTTGTCATACAACCAGCCAGTTTTCAGGATTAGGAAAAATAAAAGTTGGAAAATTTATCTAAATTATTCCGATTATTTAGACGGTATTGGGGTCCAGGAATTTTCAGACGGCATGTTCAATAACATAGAGAAATTTATCATAAAATTATTTTCAACAAATCCAAACATTTCGTCTATTAATTTTTTCAGGACACTATTGGCCTCTTCATCGCTAATTGACAAAACTAGCACCAACACAAAATAGTTTAAAATTTCGCAGTATGAGAGCACATTATCAAACTAAGGTGTGCTTCAGTTCTTTAGAACCAAATCCCCTATTACCAGAGGTAACAGAATGCGGATGAAAATTTGAGGAGGCAGGTGATATCCAAATTATCCCCAATTTTAACAACACCAGCATTTCCTTCGGATGTAAAAGTATTTATTGCATGTGGATGTAAAAAGGTAACTTATTATTAGATTAAATAGGTACATAATAAAACTTAATCAAATAATTTTTTAGTAGATTGTATGGAAGCAAGCTTGTACACGTAGAAGAAGTTAAATAGGTTGCATAGGATCATGCAAAAAAATACAGGAAGGCAATATTGAAGTGATTATGTCTATTCCTGAAGAAGATACAGACACTGAAGATAAATATATTTTGATATTATAAAGATTTTTTTTAGATTTTGAGTTATTCTATTCTGAATAAAAGCTAGTCCTTTTTTTAATAGCAGTTGCATTAAGTATATGATTTTTTTTCTACTTCTTTATTACCTAGCCAGCGTATAGGAAAAATAAATTTCAGTATAATCGAAATTGTCTTCATTGACTTTATTCAATTAATAATAGCTATTATTATTATTAGTATTCTAACCAGTAATGGTGTAAAAGCACTTATTGTATTGTACAATAGGCACGAGAGAGAGGAAGCTATGGAGAAAAATGAGATAAGAGAGTACTCGGGAAGCGCGAGATCAGACGGTCGCGGCTAGAAGAAAATTGTTTTTTTACATTTAATTCTATTTTTCCATTACCATTTGAGAAAAAAAATGTATTCATGCACCTATGTATTCTAAATACTTAAGGCAAACTTTTTGCAAGAATAAAAATTTTTGATTTGAGCCTTCATTTTGCAGAGAATGCGAGGTGAATACAAAAATGAGTGTATTTCAATCAGATTTTGCCCAGGTTCGAAGGGAGATATTTCAATTTTTTGATTTATTTTGCCGTAAGGGCCAATGTAATCTGCATATTTCAAGCAATGATAAAAAATATAATTTGTACAAAAATGTAGATGAATTTTATATGAAAACATTCATAAATTAATATGCTACACGTTCATATAATAATCTCGATTTTTAGGTATACTGCCCTTTTGCCCGTTATGATTTTTTATTACCTTCGGATTTTGAATTAATATAATAAAACCTTCATTCTGTAAAAATTTCAGCTTGTAACCCCGAGGTGCCCACACAAGGCAAAATAAGTTATAAGTAGCACTCTACTATAACGAAAAGGAGTGAAAAGTAATACATACAAAATATGCCTATACTAAAAATCACAATCAGAAAATCACAGTTTTGTAGGTATAATTTAGTAATAAAATAATTTTTGCTCACAGAACATGTCCCTTTCCCAGAACTCCTGCACACTCTAGAAAGCTTGATTTAATAAATATCTCTTAATGGAGCTAACGAATTGTGTTTCATTTTGGTTTCTTATATGTCGTGGAGGTTTACTATGAAATTTTGAGTGTAACTAAAACATGATTTATTTAATCTTACGTACTCTAAGCTAATATTACTTTTACGTTTAGTATCATGACCATGCCCAAACATATACATAAATATATAATAGATACCCAACAGTAAACAGGGATGGTAAAGGAAGGATCCTATGCCTAGTGAATACCTGCCTAATACAACCATTCTACTATCCATACAGCCCTTTTTTCAGACCTATGGGGCCTGTACCGAGTGACTCCAGGCAAGTATGGCATATTTACAATTAGACTGGAATAAAGCGTGGTACGTCAATAACAGAACGAGCTTATCAACTTTTATTTGGCGGTCTTTTAGTAGAAAAATAGTCGTTGTTAACTTTTAATGAGTGAAGATGAGTCTCAAATCAATGTACTATCAACTCCGAGTGCATTCTGATTTACATTCATAAGACTATAGACATAATCTATTAGTATTAAACCACTTCTCCAAATCCAGAATAGAATCCAGAATCCAGGTGGTTATTTTTCATTATAAATGTTGTGTCATCAGCGAATACAAGTAAATTTTTGTTTCTGTTTCAATATCATTAATAAAAATTAAGAAAAGCAAGGGACCTAGAATGGGTTACTCAGATCCATTAGGCTGACGTCTAATGGATCTGAAAGTACCCTTCAAGGAAGGTCCCTTGCGTTTTGCCACTTATATATTAATAAGTATTATACATAGCATTGCAATTTTCCCAGAAGAATCCGATGGCATATATATATATATATATATATATATAGTCCAAGGCCTTGGAGAGACCACACAAGACCGCTCCTACATGTTATGTTCACTCTCCTCAAAGCCCTTAACCAACATATTCTAGAGGTGATAAAATGGGACCGGTTGTTGGCTTAGATATTTGAGGCGGAACTCACTGCTTGTAAATAAATATTTGCCTTCAAAGTGAACATAAATATGTTGTTTTAGCAAGTACATAAATACCTTAAACAAAACAGGCACCAGAGTGATTGGCCTGTAGTTATTCAAGTCATTGTGATTTTTCTTTTAGTATAATGATATTGTTTTAAATTTCCTAAGAATATTGGGATTGATACCAACATTTATACAAGAATCTAAGTGTGTGTAGCACAATTAGAATGTTTTGAAGTTTTTTTTAGAATATTCTTGTGCCTAAAAATGTCCCTCATCCTCCTTTTTACTTTTTGGCCATTTATTGCATCCCAAACTTCTATTGAAGTTTGAAGTGACTTCTCTGAAATTTGGATGAGGAAGAAGGCAATCTCCAGACTCTGTAGATGCCTGCAGCAAAGTTTGCAGGATTTCTTCAGCTATACTTACAAAAAAAACAGACTAATTACCCAAACATGTAGTTTGGCCAGTGTTTGAAAAGATTTGTCCAGCGAATCCTTAAGAATTTACCATATCAATAGGTCGACCTTCATAGCACTATTTACATACATTAAAATTAACATCAAAATCACTGTAGTGTAACACACCCGGGTCAGTTCAACATAGTTGAATGAGATAAGTTGTGCTTTGCCTTTATTTTGCCAATTACCGTCAAAATAGATTAAAAAGAAAACCCATACCTACGTTGTGTTATTATTATATCTTGCACAATTTTACTTACTCAGAATGCGTTCGACTATAACAAAATTAGGGAAATTTGAGGGAATGGTGCGTCATGTAAATTAAAACATAGATTCCTAATACATTTAGTTTATTAGAAAAAACGTGCCAAATTATTAGATAAAAACATGCCGGACTCAGCCTGGAATTCACGAGGGGAAAGAATACGGCAGAGAAATCCTCGATCTAAATTCCTAAACCGAATTATGCTGTATAATCTTTATTAGTATAATAATTAATTAAATTACTGTCTCCCGTGCCGCAATTTGTAGTTCCACACTTGTAACCAATCATTTAAAACTGAAGAGGTTGTTGTTAGTTAGCCATATTCCGCTGGCAGGTACTGAGGTCCTGGATTACGGAGGCTACCCTGCCATTTAGTTGCAATTTGGGCCAATATCTCTAGAATGATCATTTCATTTATAACTAGGATATTCACCCCTCAGGGTAGGAAATGGTTAGTAGATTTATCAAGGCCCTTGCGTACACTCTCAGTCAAATCCTAGCACGAAGAGACAGCAAACAATACATATTCGTTTTCATTTAAAGTAGTGTTGTTCACAGCATAAAACGATTTCATTAAATATGTACACCTGTTATGCCATCAAATATGAACTATCCATGAGAATAAAAACAATACTTGTGCACATTATGCTAATAACAATATTATGAATTTAATTTTACTGACCAGCTCTTTACACCATAAAAGAAAAACCATTCACAAAATAAACTGTTCACTGCGCCGGTTTCAGATTTTCTGTCCCCGCTCTCGAACGATACGTTTTAGGATCCTCTAGAAAAAACCTCGCAAAATCCGACTTCAATTTATGATTTGTTTTTCTTTTCTTTTTCTTTACATATATGGTGTCCCAAAAATTAAAGTATAAAGTCTAAGGAAATAATATTTTAAATAAGCGGTTTTCCTCATCACCAGTAATTATGACATACTTAAAATTTACGATTACAATTTGTAAAATTTTATTTAACTGGCCTATAAACACGTTAAAAGTACTACCAGGAGGATAGTACGCAGCAATTACAATAAGATCAAGACATTCAATTCTTACAGCAGCTAACTCACATGTCATATCTCGTTGCCGCCATTTTGTGTAACTTTGATTATTCTTGAGTCACCGATAAACACAAAATGAAGTTCATAGCCATTCCCTTGCATTGGTTGCCATCCGCTGTTGTTGGAGTGAATGAAACTCATCATAATGCCTTGACTATTTAGAAAGGAAATACATTCATCTTCATTAAAAATAACGTTTTGATAGTTTTTATATCCACTCAGCTTGTTTCTCTTTAACCATGTAAATGCTGTCTTCGTACAAAAAAAGATGTCGTTGAGTAACTGCTAATTTTGAAATACATTATTTCTTTTGGTTAGCGGAAGTGTTCCGAGATACATAGTACATCATAATTATTTTTAAGTACTTTGTAAAAAAATCTCAATTTCCTCAATTTCGTTTCTTATGAAACATGCATTTTGAAGCAGTTCTCTTATTTGTTTGTGTTCACCATCGAATTCTCCCTGGTAAAGTGGGCGTTATCTTAAACGAAGAAAATGGATTGCACCGACATCCTTTCCCATATGGGGTTGCTTCAGTTTTTGATTCTGCCGGAATTTCCAATTTAATTATAATTGACTTTTTTAGTCCATGGTGTACCGCTTCTCGCTTTACCGCGGCAGACTAGCGGTAAAAAAAAATATAAAGGAATGGCAACGCGTGGCCTGCAGCCTGTTTCAACCTGCTTAATCAGTCAGTGCAATAAAAACAAATTACCGTTAGGCGGTTTAGTAGGGTATAACAATTTAGATTTTAGTATACAACTACTCTTGATAAAGGCCTCGTCAAGCCGAAACATATGTAGAGATTAAATTATTTTGAAACATCTAAAAGCAGTGTACTAATTATCCCTAGTATTATTATTTCATTTATGTTGCTGTTGTTTTCTTCTGCAGATTCTTGCGGTATTTTACTAGCACGGATAACATTTCCGATGACGTTTCAAAAACTTTTCGCTGCTGGATTCCACTGCTTCGGGTCTGCTGGTGTCTTTCAGGTCGCTTAAATTCCTTGCATCCTTGCGTAAAATTTTTATCATCGAAGTTAATTTTTAATGTATTCATTTGAAAATTTTCCTGAAGTTTACTTGCTTTGGATGTTAGATTTCATTATCTTCCTCTTAAATAACTACATTTGCCGCTCGCAAATCTAATTCTATCACTAGATTCACACAGGAAACAGATGTTTGGCCCCTTACTTCAACTGTTGATCCTGAGGCCATTTATCCTAGAGAATATGTTGAGTAATAATACACCTTGCAAACTACATACGTACTGTTCGAAACTTTTTTTCGACGTTTCCTTTGCAATATTTGCATTTCTTTTGTCCGGATCTATCTCCGGATGAGGTTTACAAGAGGGCAAATGGACTAAAAATTGAAAAACCAAAAAAAAGCTATTTTTGATAAAAGTTTTGCTTGATCTAAAAATAGGAACTGCCCAAAAAGTACTTTATATTTGTAACGAGTTACGATTACATACGATGTTCCATATACGATAACCTGGTTTCTGGACGAAATGGCGAAGGATCAAAATAAAAATTTACATAGAGGTCGACTAGGGAATGGCATATTCCAGGGGGGGAAATAATCAAACATCATATTATTTATTAAAATAGACTACAAGGATTGTATAAGCAACGCAATAGTACTAGTATTGGGAAAGCATGAAACCTAATCCATTAAACTAGGTATTTTAAAGCAAATATTTCACATTTATGTCTATATATATCGAATGCACAGGCCTTCTTGTGAATGGTTAACTTTACACACACGATATATCGTTCCAGCTGGAACCATAAAGCTTCGTTCTATATTGGTATTTTCCCCTGGGTTTTGTCTTATTATGCTGCCTTTCTAAATGGGGAAAGAAACCCTTCTTCTAATCATTTGGCTTATTTTCATTGGTTCGGTTCTGTGATGCACCTTGACGTCCACCCTCTGGTTTCACCTAATTATGGCTTTTAATCGCTGATTCGAGGTATTTTGGCATCTGGAATGCTTTTCAGCCTTTCTTGGAGGGTTGTGTCTAGAAGAAAACAATAGTGATAGATTGTTTACAGATTAGTTGGAATGTAGTGCGGTTGTATTGTGAGATTATTTAGGGTTATCTAGCACTGAAATTAGAACTTACTTTTTGTACATTTGTTGGTCATTCTGTGGTAATTTTCTCGTTGATTTATACTTGATAATATATTGTTTTGCTTAGGTGATTACGGAATATTTCCACTTTGGGAATGAAACATTGACGTTTGTTAGAAGTATGTCATGTCACTTCGGATTTGGACCATAGACTCATAGACGGTCGGTGGAAATCGTATCGGATCCGTGCGTCGATATCGACTCGAGAACCACTCTAATTCGCGTTGCTTTTACGGTAGGACTTAGCTATCATACGCTTGAATTTGCTGATTATATTGGATGATATCAATGTTTAGCACTCTAGGCTTGCATATTGACGCAGTATTCCACTGATTATCCATTATTAAAGTTCGATAATATTTCAGCTCGGAGTAGATTCTACCCGACGACAAGGAAAGTGCTCTATGTTTCATATCGTCTGTGGGGGTAATTTTCGCGGTATAATTTGACAGGTCCCTGGACAGGCGCGTGGTCTTCACGGTCGACACGGTTGCAAAGTTAATGCTTTATTTGGCATAATGCTATTAGTGGCGTGTGTTGATTGTAATTTTAGACTGCCGCATAACGCGTGGGTTATATATTCCCACTAAGCATTTAAAAGTAGGTTCTAACTGATTCAAATCATTTCGATAGTAAGTCACTTTATCGCTTGATTTGGCGAATCCGGTAGTATGACATCATAACTTTCTAGTACTTTGTCACAAATAGGGACGCTTCTGGTAACATAGTATGTTGAGCCGGCGCGATGTTAATTCTGCTAGCCTCGTCATTTTCGGAGCAAGCCAATTTAGTCTTTGTGTGATCTTGAAGGAACCAGTAGGCTTCAGTGCCTATCTCTCGAAATGGGGAATTTTCGTTGAGATACTGATATTTAGTGTGAAATATACAGTGCCCTAGTTAGGGGATTATTCAACGAAGCCCTTGAGCAGGATTGTGGTCGTCGATGATTTCTCGTCTGATGGATGATTGTAGATGAAGGAAGATTTGTAGTTTCGACCACCTGCACCCACGTTTGGGGATTTGACTTTCGAGAGCGGTCACACGCTTGAACCCCGTTTAACATCTAAAGGTATGTTGTTTGAGTAATTTTTGATACAGATATTGTTTTGATCTGTTATTTGTTGAGGTTCCGTACCTGTTTCCTTCATATCTTGGCTTGTTCACTGTTCTAATTTGCCCTATTTGTTTCAGGGGTTTTTAACTTTGGATTATTGGATTTTTAAATCTGGATTTTTCGATTTTCTATTTTTGGATTTGGATGTCTGGACTTTTTATTTTTGGATTATTGGTTTTTATGGGCCTTCCATTGTCCTCTTACGTTCCGGTTTCCTTCCTGGATTTCCAGACTGCATACTGAGACTCCTCCGAACTACACGTGGTTTCAGAGTAACCACCAAGTTAACTGCGTGACTCGCTGTCTGATCCAAGCCTCAACGCTTACGGAGTGTGTCTTCTCGACCTTGACGCTCCAGTGATTCGACGAACACCTGGATCCTGGATGAACTCATTGTTGGCTCAATAACGTATCAGATAAGTCTTAGTTTAGGATATTATCTAGTGTATTTTGGGACTTTTATTTTATTTCATTTTATTATTGTGTTTTATTTGATTGGTGATTTAGGGCTACTTCAATTAAAGTTTCGGGTGAATTTGTTTAATGAAAGTATTAATGGTCTGGTTTGATTTAAAATATGGCTACCCTTAGGTTATTTGGGAGTAACGGATTATTCTCAATAGTTAGCATAGGTGTACTGGATTATCCAGCTAATCCGGATAGTATCGGCGTATTATTAATTAATTTCAGCATAGTCTTGATCGCGTGTTTTACTTCTTTCAGCGTAGTCTTGATTGCATGTTTTATTTCTTTCAGCGTAGTCTTCATTGCGTGTTTTATACTTTCCAGCGTTGTATAATATAAATATTTTTGGAATTGTTCGTATATACGTATAGCACATCGATGCGTATTCATGTAGGTTTATCTTTGGTACGGATTCTAATTAATAGGTGGATATTTTACTTACATTAATGAATATTTTACATACATGAATCTCTAGTACATTTGAACTAGCACGTTAACTTCTCGCTTTTTGATTAGAGTTATTTAGAGTGTCGAAGTAGAAGAAGTTATCATATTTTTGTACCGGATAGGTTGATAGCACCAATCAAGTGCATGTAAACGACACGTGATCACGTCTTCGTATTTATAGGGCGCCGTAGACATAACATAAAGTATTGCTTAATTTTTAAACCGTTACTTTTAATATTCCATCTTTAACATATATATTAATTGTCACAGCTACATATACAAGAAATTCTTCTTATAGCAATTATTTTTCCTTATATAATTCAAAAGTATAGTCACCAATACGGAATATACACTTGTTATTTTTGTTTAATTGCGGTATTTCTTTTATTTGTTTCCCGTTCCGAGTTTTCTCAATAGGTTACAGCGGGGAGGAGAGCAATTCCTGGTTATTGGTCGAATCTCACTGAAGATCCAACATCAGGGCATGGCGACAAGTTAACCGCGTGGCGCTCAGTCATTATAACTCACCACGACCCTTCTCCACTGTCTAAAATCTGGGGGCCGCCATTGTTCCTGCACTAAAGGCTGTACCACCGATTGTGAGCTTGGAGAATTTGTGAACTTGGAGATTATTGTGAACTTGTAGATTTGTGTAAATTAGGTTTGTATTTTTTTTTGGGAACTGAACGTTACATATTATACAGAGCGACTAAAAATTAACAATATGTGTAATTTGCCAAGAGAAAACTACTTTTGTTTAATAACGTTAATCAAGATATTGAAATTCATAAGTCGTATTAACAAAATATGAAACAAATATCCTCATTGGAAACTTGTATCATGTAGATCAACACTTAATGTTAATAAATTTTTACATTTTGCCCCACAAGCCATACAACTAACACTTTTTGAGATACGGTTAAGAGCCGTTCTTAGTGGAACACCCGGTACATGGAAAAGAGATTTGTCACAGTCTTAACATCAACATGATTTTAGAGCTACTTGGCGTCAAAACAAGGTATAAAAAGCTTTTAGAACCTTCGTCCTCTCGAAATTAGTCTGTAAAGTTTTCTCACTGATCTCATTTAATTTGTTCTCTTCCCACCACTTTTCGGGTCATTGTTTTCCTTTTGATTTCCTGCAGCGCTTTCGTCATCGTCTAAATGAAACTTCAACTTTACAAATTTTAATATAACTCATGAAATAAATTATAAACTTTGTGTAACTTTCGTTACTTTCTAAGAAAAATGTAGCACACAACTGCTTACATAAACAGCTATTTCCAAATGGTCTTAGAAAAACATCATTAACGTGAGTAGATAAGCAACTTATGTTCTGCCGCAATTTCGACAATTTTTACATGAAAATCTCCATAAGAAAATCTAAGGTCCATCGTGGTCATTTTTGTTCCCAAGTCGCCGATTTGAGCTGTCTGTCTAAAGAATGGCAACGCGTGTCTTCAAAGACAGTTGCCTACTTGGGCTAACCGCCCCTCAATACAGCCCCTCACGAGGGGCTGTATTGAGGACAATGAGGGGCTGTTATCCCAAATCGGCAAGCTGTCTTTCAATACAGCTTTTTAGACAGAAAGACAGCTTTTTAGACAGACAGCTCAAGTCGGCGACTTGGGAACAAAAATGACCACGATGAACCTTAGACTTTCTTATGGAGATTTACATGTAAAAATGGTCGAAATTGCGTCAGAACATAGGTTGCTTATCTAAGCTAATGAAATTAGTAGGCGGTATTCAGCGATGGAAGATAGATCATTCAAATTCGTTTATTCATGTTAATACAATACAGTTTACATTCGTCAATAAAATCAATAGAAAAACCGTTAATCCAGCATAATACCTACTATAAGAACAAAGACAGTTCAAAACTGGTCATTATGGACACTGAACAAATATAAAACACATAAATTAAAAGTACTTAAAATTAAAACATTTAAATTTAAAAACATAAAATTAATATCTAGGGAGACTGGTACATATCAGGTAAAATTAAAATTCAAAAATTTACCTAAAGAATAAAAAGGTTCATTAATCAATATTTGTCTAATTTCTCTTTTAAAATCCTTACATTCTAAAAGCTTGATACTATCAGGTAGAGCATTGTAAAATTTTATAGCCCAATACCCAGGACCAGTCTGACACCTTTGCAGCCTCCAGTATGCATGAATCAGCTTACATTTATTTCTGGTATCATAACCATGTATGTCTTCATGAGCTCTGCCCGATGCCAAATTCTGCCTCATAAAAAGCAGGTTGTCAAACACATACTGAGATGGAAGGGTGAGAATTTTCAGTGCTTTAAAGGCAGCTCTGCAATCTTCTCTGTAATTTAGCTGACTGATGATTCTGATGGCCTTTCTTTGCAATCCAAAAACTCTGTATGTATCTGCTGCGTGTCCCCAAACTAGTAGTGCATATGCAAGATGGGAATGAAAAATGGCATGATAGGACGACATTAGAATATCCTGAGAAACATTTTTTGAGAGACTTCTAAGTATGTACAACCACTTGGATAATTTTTTGCATAAGGTGTCAATATGCAAATGCCATCTTAGTTTATTATCCAGAATCACTCCCAGAAACCTTACATCAGTCACACCACCATTCACATCCCCAGTTTCCCGCAAAGCAAACATCACCTCTTTGGTTTTATCTGAGTTCAATACCAACCTATTTGCACAAAACCATCTTTCCGTCTTCTCTCGCGCAGCATCCATACCTTGAGTTGAACCCGCAATTGTGTTCGATGCCAAGGAGAGTGTGGTATCATGAGCATAAATTGTGAATTTAGCACACGGTTCATCATTTGGTAGGTCATTAACATAAATTATAAATAGAATAGGACCCATTATCGATCCCTGAGGAACCCCAATATTCCCAATGTGCTCGGCTGAAGTGACATTTCCCACCCTCACCACTTGCACTCTGTCTTGCAAGTAAGATTTCACCATGTCAATGCTATTCTGAGAGGAGAGAATCCATACCCTTTAAGTTTAGCCAGAAGAATTTCATGGTCAACACAGTCAAATGCTTTACTCAGATCACACATCAGAATACTGTCGTATTGTAGCATATGAACAGATTCAGTTATATGAGCTATGAGATCTAAGATAGCAAGGACCGTGCTTTTACCCTTTCGGAAACCAAATTGACTGTCCAAGAAAAGTTTGTTTGATTCAAAAAATTCAGTTATTTGCAATGACATGCACTTTTCCAAGACTTTTGACAGAATAGGAAGAAGGGAGATAGGTCGGTAATTTTGAGGCTGATTTATGTCTCCTTTTTTAAATATTGGAATAACTGTGGCTCTCTTTAGATCTATGGGAAACACATTTTCTTTAAAACACAAATTAATGAGTTTAGTCAAAGGCAGAATTATTAAATTTTTGATAGATTTCAATAAATTGACATTAAAACCAAAAATATCCCGACTAGGTTTATTTTTTAGATTATTTATCACATCCCGCACCTGATTAAATAACATTTCATTAAAAGAGAAAGGTTCAGGTGTATATCCTGCTATGTTGTTAAGGAAGTTGTGATAGGAATATTCTTTACTAAGTTTGGGGCTATTGTTGAAAAATAATCATTGAAGGTGTCGGGTGAAATGACATGGTCAGGGGATTTTTTTGGTAATCCTCGATGCAAGTTTATGATATTCCACATTGATTTTATAGGGTTTGATGAATTTTGTATGGTATGATCATTTGCCCTGATTTTAGCTAAATGTATTTGTTTCTTATATACAGCCCTAAATTCCTTATGGATTTCATCGATAGCTACACTTTCATACTGCCTTTTAAGTCCTTCCAATAGTTTAAGGTGTTCCCTCATTGTTTTCAGTTCCTCAGTAAACCAGGTCACTTTTTGAGGTTGATCAGATCTGCACCTATAAGTTTTTTCAGGGAAGCACTTCAAATATGCCTCCTCTAGCAAATCTAAGAATTTACTGAATTTATTGTTTACATCCACACACACATCATTCACAAACATCCAATCAATCTCAGATACTTCATTATGGAATAAAAACATACTTTTTTGGGTTAAAGGGCGGACAGTTTCCGTAGTTTGGGTAAAGCCGAAAGGCTACTCTATGAAGGATATTACACCTGACAATTTGACTGATGTGATCTGAAAAATGCACAACATGTACAGAGGCAGAGCACAGCTCCATTGCAGAGCCCAGGTAAACATTATCAATACAATTTTGTCCTCTTGTTGGTGCATCTATCGTCTTGTACAGGTCAAAACTACCAAAAACATCTACGATTTTAATGGTATTACTGCAGTTGTTTAAAAAATTGACAATAAAGTCTCCAGCTAATGCAATCTGTTTTTCGATACCTAATTGACATAGCACACCTTCCATGACTGTTAAGAAGGAGTCAAATTGGCCCTGTGGGCTTCGATAAATACCTAAAATGTTAACCCCAAAATTAAATAAAAATATGGCACACGATTCTATACATTTTTCTACATTTACATTTTATATTTATTGTGACAAATTCAATGTTTATTTTGACAAATATGGCAATACCTCCCCCTGTTGAGTTTTCTCTAGTTGAAAAGGCTGCCAGTTTATAGCCTTGGATATTTATTTGTTAAAGCAATTTCATCTTCCTTGAGCCAATGTTCTGTCAAACACAAGATGTCAATGTCTTTATCCATAACAAATGCTCCCAATTCATCCACTTTGTTACGAAGTGATCGAACATTGACATGCATAAGAGTTAGGAAGTGTTTTGTCGCTTTGCTGGGTTTTCCGTTTGTATTTAAGCTGCTGTCCGGGTTTGGCGCTGGAGATTCAGAAAATGGTTCAGGATAATACCTGTTGGCCACAGTGTTGGATTCATGTACATATCTGCATCAATTTTTGGTACTGTCAATTTAAACGAGGCACGATACTTATCTTTCTTATTATAGATTTTCTCGCATTTGCTGTCCTTGCCCAGTTTATTATCAGTTAAAAAAGCCATAATCTCGTCCCCAGTTATGTCCGAAGCCAAGCCCGAGAGGAATAGGGAGCACATTTCTTGGGCAATTTTCAATAGCCCTGAATTTCCATTGCACCCTTTGAGAGGAGCAGGTCTGTTTGCTTTTTGCTGAGTATAGTGTTTCTTGAAGCCTCTTTGTTTTTGAACTTCCCATTGGTTGACCTGCCTTGAATCTCCATTTAAATCAACAACTTTTTCAGCCGGCTCATCTTCTTTTGGTTTGCTGGTGTCAGAGGCAATGGTTTCCTGGCGGAAATCGAGGTCTTGCGGCTGTTTTCCCGATTTTTTAGGACTTGGCGCGGCCGCGGCATTTATTTGGTTTTGTTTATCTTTTCCTTCCACAGTCTGTTGTCAGTGTCGAAAGTGACCGGTCAGCTGTGATTGACATAACAGATGGTAGTGCAGGCACAAGAATAATAAATAACCAGAGTCCAATGTTTCCTTGTTGCTACGCCTGGGCTGCTGTGACCTCGAACGGTTCGTTCCGCCGAAATTCCGCTGAAACTCGCCAGTGTAAGCGCTGCGGCTGTAATAAACGGATCGTCTAAAATACGGTAAAATTCTAGCTGTTGGAAATGCGGGGTTATACTTTGGATGCATTTTCCCTTGTTGAGTGTTTCGTGTTTTAAAGGATTTTTGGACGAGTTAACTTATATTATACACTAAATTCGATTAATAGAGAGTAACCAAAAGCCATAAGTTAATAATTTGGCGAAATAAATATATTGGTTAGAAAATAAGTAGTTTTATTTATTAGCATCTTTAATATCTTAGGAATTATTAAATCGCTGAAAACGTCAATAAAAACAACTAACCGAAAGTTGATTGGACCACTAACCAAAACAATCAAATCTATTGAAATTGATTATAACGTATCGGAACCGGTCCAAATGACTAAGTAAAATAAGTAGATACTAAGTACCACACTTGGACGACTAATCAAAACTAATGGAATCTATTAAAATCTATTATAACGTATTGTAACCGGGTCAAATTACTAAAATAAGTTGAAACTAGGTAAACTAACGGTAAGTGGATTCAACGACTAACCAAAACTAACCAAATCTATTAAAATTGATTATAACGTGTCGGAACCGGTTCATATGACTAAGTAAAATAAGTAGATACTAAGTACCACACTTGGACGACTAATCAAAACTAACCAAATCTATTGAAATTTGTTATACTTTATCGTAATCGGTTCAAATGACTAAAATAGGTTTATACTAAGTGAACCTACCCAAAAGTTGATTGGACGACTAACCAAACTAATCAAATCTATTAAAATTGATTATAACGTATCGTAACCGGTTCAAATGACTAAAATAAGTTGATACTAAGTGAAACTACCCGAAAGTTGTTTGAAAGAAAGACTAACCAAAACTAACCAAATCTATTAAAATTTATTATAACGTATCGGAACTGGCTCAAATAAGTAAAATAGGTTGATACTAAGTGAAACTAACCAAAAGTTGATTAGACGACTAACCCACACTAACCCAAGTAACCATACTGTGATACTATACTCGTGACTTTTCTATTTGTAAATATGAACACCTATCTTTTATGTACTATATTAATAGATAATTTTGCAGTTAGTGAAATATCTGGCAGCGTTAATAAATTTAATAAAAAAATAAGTATTTTGATATGATAGGATTCAACAGGACATTATTATTTGGAATGGTTATAAAATTAAAGCTAATGCCCATATGCTGAAAACTCATCAAAACGGACATCTGTGAATTTGAAAAACACTGATGGTTTGGAAAAATTCTTAAATAAACGGTACTAATTTCTAGCTTATTGGAATAAAAAAATGGAACATAGCTCCGCCACAGAACTGGGAAAAATTGGAATATTTTCACTAGTAAAGTAGCTTTATCTTATTTTCCCTAGGAAAACGAACAAGTGTATATTATTTGCCTTACCAATTGGTAAATAGGTACAGACTTTGAAGAAAATCGTTGGAGCTGTTTCCGAGAAATTTTGTTTCTCAAGAGTAAAAGGACTGCACCGATTTTTCAAAGAAAAACGTATTATTTGCCTTCTAAGTTGTAAACATATAGAAAATATAATGAAAATCGTTAAGGTCGTTTTTGCGAAAACCAATTTTTTTATATTCTTCTTTATATAAACTATCCTTAATTGTAAGGTTAAAGAAAATATTTATAAAACGTCTGGAGATATTGTCCCGAAACACCTAAATAACCATTTTGGTAGAAATCGGCCTAACGGTTTTGGAGAAAAGTCGTGTGACGGACAGAGACACACACACACAGGGACACAATTTTGTTTTTTTCAGAATTTAATGTTTTTTGGACTCTAGGATCCCCATAATTAATCAAGATTGGCAAAAAAATTCGCGAGTAGCACGTTACACGTGATAGAAGTGAATACTTCTTTATCGATGTTATAAGAGAGATAAAGTGTGAGATAATCATATATTAATCAATTTTAATAGATTTGGTGAGTTTTGGTTAGTCGTCTAATCAACTTTCGGTTAGATTTACTTAGTTTCAACTTATTTTACTTATTTGAGCCGGTTCCGATACGTTATAATCAATTTTAATAGATTTGGCTAGTTTTGGTTAGTCGTTGAAGCAACTTTCGGTTAGTTTGGCATAGTCTCAACTTATTTTAGTCATTTAAACCGGTTTCGATACATTATGAGTTATTTTAATATATTTGGTTACTTTTGGTTTGTCGTTGAAGCAACTTTCAGTTAGTTTCACTTAGGCTCAACTTATTTTAGTCATTTGAACTGGTTATAACAGATATATCATTAACATGCAAAACAATCTATTAATATAGTACATAAAAACATAGGCATTCATTTTTACAAATAAAAAAGTCACGAGTATCACAGTACACATAATAGAAGTGAAAACTTCTTTATCGAGTCTCATATAATTTTATTTATTTGAGCTGGTTCCGATACATTATAATCAATTTTAAAAGATTTGGTAAATTTTTGTTAGTCGTCTAATCAACTTTCGGTTACTTTCACTTGGTCTCAACTTATTTTAGTCATTTGAACCGGTTCCGATACGTTACAATCAATTTTAATAAATGTGGTTAGTTCGGGTTAGTTTCACTTAGTCTCAACTTATTTTACTTATTTGAGCCAGTTACGATATGTTATAATCAATTTTAATAGATTTGGTTAGTTCGGGTTAGTCTCAAATTATTTTACTTATTTGAGTCGGTTCCGATACGTTATAACGAATTTTAATAGATTTGGTTAGTTTGGGTTAGTCTCAACTTATTTTACTTATTTGAGCCGGTTCCGATACGTTATAATGAATTTTAATAGATTTGGTTAGTTTGGGCTAGTCGTCTAATCAACTTTTGGTTAGTTTCACTTAGTATCAACCTATTTTTCTTATTTGAGCCAGTTCCGATATGTTATAATCAATTTTAATAGACTTCGTTAGTTTGGGTTAGTCGTCCAATCAACTTTCGGTTAGTTGCACTTAGTCTCAACTCATTTTACTTATTTGAGCCAGTTACGTTATGTTATAATCAATTTTAACATATTTGGTTAGTGTGGGTTAGTCGTCTAATCAACTTTTGGTTAGTTTCACTTAGTATCAACCTATTTTACTTATTTGAGCCAGTTCCGATACGTTACAATCAATTTTAATAAACTTTGTTAGTTTGGGTTAGTCGTCCAATCAACTTTCGGTTAGTTTCACTTATTCTCAACTAAAGTTCAGCACTGTATAAAAAATGGTTCAGCTATCCCGCCTTCCGTACTATTTTCTTAATAATAATAAGCTGGATAATATTAAATCAGTCATCATGGAATTATGGCTTTGATGTGGGCTGAAGGTCACCCAACGCTTTCTGTCAATATACACGGTGACAGTTGAAAGTTTGGATTCTGATTATTTATTATTCTTGTGGTGCAGGGCGGCCGGAGTCGATATCAGTGTTGCTACCCGGATTTCCTACATTTCCTTCAGAAATCCGCGTGCTTCTGTCAGAAACTTCTAGCACCACTTGACTTGACGTTGACGTAGATGGAGTTACGTGCACGTCATTGACAATGGCATTTGATCCGATTACTTGCTGATTTTTCGGTTTTAGGATTTCTGTGCCGCCAACGACATCTTGATCCGTTTGACAATTAATTGCTGTAGGCTTCGGCTTTCTTCGTTTCATCCGAGAACACGTCGCTGGCTACGGAATGTTCCCGGGTTTTTCCATTATTTTATGCTGTAGGTTTTGCTGCATGGTCATTATTTTTCCCTTTCTTCTCCAAATCACTCAATTTTTCTTCCAATAAACACTTGTTTTCTTCTAACAGTGCGTTCTTTTCTTTTAGGCCCGCTATGATCTCTTTAAGCAGTTTTATTTTTTCGGAATCATTGTCATTGACAGAGGTTATGTTATGTTCAGTACACACACAACGAGTTTTATCAATTATTTCTACCTCATTAGTCCAATCTCGAGCGGCACATGAGAGATGAAAGGCTTTTCCACACTTTACACACACTAAACTGGCAAACTTTTTAGTTTTGCAGCACTCAAAAAAGGTTTTTTCTTCTGCTGTACTTTTCGCGCGTACTCTATTCGGCGCCATCTTGGAGATGGAGAGAATTAAGACCATTGGTAGGCTACACTCAATTTACTACATAGTAATGTTGTAACATTATTTTCACATATCAATTTGCTTCGCCAAAGTGCCTGTCGGATAACAGAAAATTGTAGAAGTTAAACAGGCCCCTCTATCAAAAAGACACATTCGCGAGTCGGCGTCAAACCGGAAATTTGATTTCTGGAAGTAAAAGTGAAACTCGCGATGCAGGCTTAATGTGTTCTTTAAACGCTGGAGAAATTTCCTGTACTTCAGCGTCTTGAATGCGCCATTAGGTGTGAAACATCGCTGACGAACCGTAATTCTGAGTATCCAAGTTTGAAGCGTTTTGTCATTAAGCTTCTAAGCTCTAAATGTTTGAGTGATTGCAGGTGTAATTTCTCTACTTACAGGGCATAGAACTTAAAGTGCATTATGAATTATTAACCTACTAAGGATATCAAAGATGCTATGGTAATCATATACGGATATTGAATGCAAACATCTTGCACAGAAAAGTCGGTTTGGCAGTAAAACTGAAAGAAAATCTATTCGAAATGTCTGTAAATCGAATGCCAAAAACGCGATTTATTTTTGCAAGGCATAGTCGTTTTCGATATCATTTGAAACATCATATTTATGCAAACAAAGTTTTACGTATATCGCTCCGATCAGAGCGAAATTGACGATTCCACTCTAACGCGGATATGTTATCATGACATGCAAATCGAATAATTTTTAGGTACTGTCATTACTCCTGCTAATATGGTTCTGTTAGTAATTAATGACATTATTTTTGCGCTCTGGTTCTAATAAGTGAGACCTTGCTAATCAAGGTTCATACTGTAGTATAACATACCCTGGCCTGTTCAACATAGTTGAATGAGATAAGTAAAGTTCTGCTTTGTCTTTATTTTACCAATGCCCGTCATTATTTGGCCAATGCCCGTAGATTCAGTTCAAGATGGCCGACGATGAAGACGTACAATTGGGCGGTCCTGAAATACATCGAAATGTAATATGTTTTCATTGCAATAAAAAAGTAGTGGCTTTTGTAAGTTGTGCTAAGTGTAAAAAAAGTACCACCCAAAGTGTTTAGTGCAGTCTGGAGGGCAGAAAACGGCCGTGTGCAAGCATGTCGCAGAAGATCCAAAAAGTGAGGTTGTACTGCAGACAAATGAATCAAATGATAGTATCGTTGGTTTGAATTTGCTTCTGAAGCTTGTTCAAACATTGGAGGATAAAAACGCTTTATTAACAGAGAATCATTCGCTTCTAAAGGAAAGACTAAATTTCCTCGAGAAGGAAAAACAACTTGATGGACAACAAAAAACATCAAATTTCAATAATTCCATTCACAAAAAAGGTAAACAGGTTTCCAATATTTCTTTCTCAAATAATCCGACAAGTCCGAAAACAGCGCAGGAGCAATCCACTAACGCGTAGGAGCCAGCAAAAGCCCCGAACCTACAAACCAACCAGCCAGATGGCGGTAAAAGAAAAATGCGGATAACGTCATCTGCATCACAAAATCCGGAAATCCTTCGTCTTCGACAGAAATCGGAACCATTGAAAACAGCAATCCCCCTTGATGGCGGGCAACCATCTCTGCGTTCCACATCAAAAAAGACGCAGCCGCAGAAGCTTCTAACTCTAACCTCAACATCGGAATCTGAAGACGATGTTTTTGTTTCAGTGGATTCGGATTCGAGAAAACCTAAAAATGGAGCGGATAAATCAGACGAACACGTTAAAAATAGCTGGAAACAGCCTAAAAGCAATGGTGACGCAACTACAAAAAATGATTGGATTAAAGTGACCCACAAGAGAAAATTCAATTGGAATCTCCGACCTTCCTCATTTAAAGGAACCAAGAGCAATTCATCCCGCTTGAAACTTGCTCCCAAATTAACATCAGAGTATTCGTGGTTGTTCTTGTCTGGTCTAGCAGCGGAAACAACGAGCACCGACATAGAATCATACCTAGAAGAAAATGATATACAGAAAAGTTCCTGTGAAAAGCTTAGAACAAAGAAGCAAAACATCATTAGTTCATTCAAGATTGGAATTCACCAAGAACAAAAAGAGCTTGTGACGAAAGCTGAATTCTGGCCAATGGGAGTTATCATCAACGACATTTTAAACTTGAGGAAAATAGTACCCGTACCTCAAAGGAGGTAAGAACCAAGGAACTCCCTGTGTCACCGTCACCAAGTTTTGGCAGCAGCTTTGAGTTAAGATTGCTTCATCTTAATACGCGATCTGCAAGAAATAAGATGGATGAGTTAGAGGCATCTCTAATAGACCAGCATGTTAACATTATATGTTTAAGTGAACATTGGTGTCAGGAAGATGAAGTGGTCGCGACTGTTGGGCTGGCTGGATATAAGCTGGCACACTTTTCCACTCGAAAAGAAATAAAAGGTGGCGGAACAGCTATACTTGTTAAATCGGACCTTGAATTTGTAGTCTTTAGTAGTATTGTATCCTTTAACATTGAGAAGTGCATTGAGATATCGGCAATTTTATTGAAACCTGTTAACATTTATGTTATAGTAATATATAGGGCTCCTTCTGGCTGCTTTGGTGCTGGTATGAATCAGGAAGTTGTTTTGGCGGGGGACTTTAATGTGTTGTTCGGTACTAACCAAAGAGAAAACATACTTCTCTGTGATCTTTTGGAAAGCTATGGT
Source organism: Pissodes strobi (assembly GCA_016904865.1). NCBI lineage: Eukaryota > Metazoa > Arthropoda > Insecta > Coleoptera > Curculionidae > Pissodes > Pissodes strobi. The sequence continues at coordinate 137,441 of MU182735.1, forward strand.
TTACAATTAACAATTACTGAGGCAACACGTGGAGGCTCCTGCTTGGACAACATCTTCATAAATTTCAATAACCACTAATTTTTAACAACTTTAGTGGATCTGCATATTTCTGACCACTTTGCACAGAAGTTACAGTTAATTACTGAAATTAAAACTAATTCTCAATATGAAAATAAGACATTTAGGTCAATAACTCAGCAAGGGTTGTTTAAATTCTATAGCCTTGTAGAAAACATTTCATGGGACTTTGTAAATAATAGGGAAACATCCGTTGATTTTAAGTTCAATGTCCTGATGCATCATCTTGAAGGGGCATTTATTCAATAATTTCCTGAAAAAACATACAGAGTTAGGACTGATAGCCCTAATAATATAGATTGGTTTACTACTGAGTTACGTTGCATGAGGGATCATCTCTTCTTTCTGGGGGACATTGCTAGGCAATACAATAGGCCTCGAGATTTGGTAGATTTGAGAAGCTACCGTACTACATATAGGAAGGCCATAAAGGAGGCGAAGAGGGCTGCAAATGATCAAATCATAGCATCATCTAAAAACCCAACAAAGTCACTGTGGAGTATTATAAATTGTCATCGGGGTCAAGCCAACAAAGGTAATATTGATATCAACATAACTCCTGATGGATTTAACAACTTTTTTGCTAATATTGCCAATGACATAATAAATAATATTCCACACTCACATAGAAGCTGTTAGGGCAGGCGGCTCTCCCTATGCCAACTTTGCCTTTGGAGTAGCTACTTTTAATGAAATAAGAGGTATAATTGACAACTTAAAAAACAAAAATAGTTCAGATTACTTTGGTATTACTGTTAAACTTATAAAGTCAATTAAAAACCTGATAATTATACCACTTACAAAATTAATTAACCTTTGTTTTGAGGAGCGCACATTTCCACAACTTTTGAAGCGGGCAGTAATAACTCCGGTCTTTAAAAAAGGTGACAGAAATGACACCTCAAACTACCGACCTATTGCACTGTTGCCCATAATTTCAAAGTTTGTGAAGAAGTGTATGTCAGCCAGAATTACTGCCTACTTTGAGGGTAACAATTTGTTTACTGAGAGTCAGTTTGGTTTAAGGGGTGGGGGGGGGGAAGCACAGTTCAGGCTGTTTTGGACTTGTTATCTCATATCATGGACTCTTATGAGAACTGTTTGTATGACTCTGTATTGCTGTGTGACCTTACCAAGGCTTTTGACTGTGTCTCGCATGGCCTAGAGAAGTTGAAATACTATGGTTTCTGCGGGAAGAGCATTGCTCTTGTTGCATCATACTTGAAAGATCGGCCACAGGTAGTTAGTTGGTGTTGGTGGGGTGTTCTCAGCAGAAAGGGTGTTAAACGTTGGAGTACTCCAAGGTTCTATTCTTGGTAGATAGTAATCTTAAATATACCCTTTTTGCTGATGATACCACAGTATCACTGGCGGCTGAGACCAAGGATGAAGTACAGCGGAGGACAGGTGAGGCACGGTTAAGAACTGAAGCCTGGTTCAGTGCGAATGGACTAATGCTAAACGGTGACAAGACAAAAAAACATAATTTTTTTTTGAGAAATAATAATGACCTGAACAGCGTTGGCTCGGTAAAATTTCTGGGAGTCACTCTGGACCCGGGACTCCCAAGGGGGCCCACACGTTGATTCTGTCTCTGGGAGACTCAGGAGTTGTGTTTGTACTTCGGAGTCTCGCAGGTCGTGTGTCAGGGGAAACCTTAATGTTTGCTTATTTTGCTTTGTTTCATTCGGTCATGACAAATGGAGTGATTGCATGGGGGCATTCTGCTCAACCAGAGAAGGTTTTTGTGTCATATCAAATCTGGGGGTACAGGGACGAATGCAGGGATGCTTTTGTCTGCCTGAACATTCTGACACTGCCTTCAAGTTATATTTTCGAAAATATTCTTCACATAAAGAAAAACGAGATATCTTATAAAGCCCACAAAGACATTCATAACCATAACACCAGAAACAGGGATGATCTATTGACTAAACGTTGAAGGCTGGGGAAGTGCCAGGACAGGCAGGAATTTATTGGTTTAAAGCTCTATAACAAATTGCCTAAATCAATTAAAGACCTTCAATTTAACAGTTTTAAGAGGGCAGCTAAGAGTGTTTTGACGACCAATGCATTTTTCAGTGTTAAGGAGTACCTTGACTTTAGGTTTAAGATTTAATTTTGTTGTAATATGTTTACGTCCAATAGTGCTATATATAT
>MU182735.1:141598-180343 GCA_016904865.1 Pissodes strobi
ACTGTAATGTTTCTGATATTTTAGAATTATTTTTAAAGATTATCTTAATAACTGAATGTTTTAAAAATTGTTTGACGTCTGTACAGTATATATTTTGTGCTTTAACAGTAATATACTATTTTGAATTTTGAAAAATAGGTTAAAAAGAAAACCAATACCTACGTTGTGATATTATTATATCTTGCACAATTTTACCTACTCCGAATGCGCTCAACGATAACAAAATTAGGGAAAGTTGAGGGAAAGGTGCGTCATGTAAATTAAAACACAGATTCTTAACAAGCCTAATTTATTACAGAAAACGTGCCAAATTATTAGAGAAAAACATGCCGGGCTCAGCCTGGAATTCACGAGGGGAAAGAGCACGGCAGAGAAACCCTCGATCTAAATTCATAAACCGAATTATGATGTATAACATTTATAAGAATAATAAAAATTAAATTACTGTCTCCCGTACCCCAATTCGTAGTTCCACACTTGTAACAATACATTTAAAATTGAAGGGGTGGTTGTTAGTTAGCCAGACGCCGCTGGTGGGTACTGAGGTCCTGGAATAAGGAGGATACCCAGCTATTTAGTTGCAATTTGGGTCAATATCTCTAGAATGATCATTACATTTATAACTAGGATATTCTCCCGTCAGGGTAGGAAATGGTTAGTAGATTCATCAAGGCCCTTGCGTACACTCTCAGTCATACTAAAATTAAAATCCTAGCACGAAAAGTCAGCAAATAATACATTTTCTGTTTTCATTTAAATCAGTGTTGTTCACAGCATAAAACGATTTAATTAAATATGTACACATGTTATGCCATCAAATATGAATTATCCGTGAGAACAAAAGAAATACAAGTACAAATTATGTTAATAACAATATTGTAAATTTCATTTTACAGACCTGTAATGATGTTGCAACTAGAAGCAAAGCAATTCACCAAAATAAACCGTACACTCCGCCGACTTTTGATTATCTATCCTCCTTCTCGAGCGATACCTTTGGGGATTTCTTCCAAAAAACCTCGCAAAACCCGACTTCAATTTATGACTTGTTTTTCTCTTTTTCTTGCTTTACATTTATGGGGTGTCCCAAAACCGAATGTATAAGGTCTAATGAAATAATATTTTAAATAGGCGGGTTACCTCAATACATTCCCTGCAGACTAGTTTAAGTTCATTGTCTGAAAATTAATAATTAAGTACAAGTTCGATGATAAAATAAATATCCCACGCCACTCAACCTTTAGAAATAAAACCATTTTTATGTTAAAGAAACTTTTAACTTGAGGACGATATAGCCAGAACTTGTTGACATCGTTTAGTACTTAAAATGGCAATTAAACTTTCCCAAGACGCCATAACATTTTAGGATCGATAAGAAATGTAAAACTTAAGGTCTGAACGCTCGCGTCGATAGCACAAAGGCAATCTTATTTTAATTTATATAAGAGCGTTTCTCTATATAATCACAAAATTCTGAATCTAATTAAGAATATTATAATGAGGTTTATTTGGGATTTGTCGATGACTGTATTCAACAGTTCTAAACGCAACCGTCAGTATCGGGTTATTTCAGTGGTTCTCGAAAATTCTTATCGAACATCAGTTCAATAAGGGAGCTAATCGGTACATGATTTTGAGACAAATTAATAGTTCATATAAATATAGATCCGGTTTCAATTTATTTTTAATATACAAGGTGATTTTTTAACTCGGAAACTGCATTAGATATTTTTATTAAGCTTTGTAGGTGTAAATTAGTTATAGAGACATATCGTGAACTACTAAAATGCATAGATTACCAAGTAAATATCACCCTTTCTTAAGTTTGAATTTGAACTTGGAAAATATTATGTCAATACTCAAGACAATCTACAAACAACGCGAGCGGCCAACGCAAGCGATTGTAAACCTTAAACGTGCAACGATCAGGAATTTTTATTATATAAATACGCAAGCGAACCATCAGCTTGGCAGACTTTGTTTGTCACCTAAACCAGTTTTCTGCATGCAAACATGGACAGGGTGGCTCGTTTATTATGGGATGACACCTTATCAAAGCAGCAGTCATACGGGACGGTTGTGTTTCCGTTCCTTGGTTCTGCCGTTATTGAGTGTTTGTTTTGATTTGTTTTGATATTCTGTTTTGTTCCGTTATCGTGTCGACGTGCTAGTTTACGCTTTCCTGTTTGACTAAAATTGACCTTGTTTAGCTATTATTGACCTTTACTTTATTTAAAATTATTGAACTTTAATCTTACGGTGTGCTAACTTTCGCTTCCTGGTTAATTAATAGTTTCTGTTTTGTTATTGGTTCCTGTTTAGACAAACTTGACTTTGTTCAGGTGCCAGTGACTTTTATCTAATATAATTGCACTAATATTGAAATGGCTGAGTTTAAGTGTGATTCCTGCCAGAGAATCGTCGCAGAAAAGGATAAATTTAAACTTCGCTGTAGTGGGGTGTCGCCGGAATTTTTGTATGACCTGTAATGCGCTGGATAAGGCAACAAACAACAAAGGTGCTCTAGTAAGTACCACAATATTAGATTTGTGACTCAACTCCGATAAAATATATTCACGACAAAGTATCACAGCTATAAGGATCGCTCTAGAAAATGTCGAAGCTCTGGGAATCTGTCTAAAGAAGAACAATGACCTTCTTCCAATCATTTCTGAAATTTATGTCACCTTGAGTAACCATGACACCAAATAGAAAATTTTAAACAAAAAAATAGATGACATTCACAGCCTCCATACCAGATTCTCTGATAATAGACAAGAGTCTTTATTCTATTCGATGAAGGAAATGAAGCAAGATATATTCAATCTGTGATCTATTTTTATGAACAATGAGTCTGTTAAAGTTCAGATTCACGACTCATCAAAGGAAGAGTTATTGAAGGAAATGGACGATATGCGAAAAAGTGTAAATCAAATGGCACTCGCTACAGAAAAATTGGCTGCCAAAGATTATACAATTATTAGGAGTAACCATTAGATAAAATAAAATATAAAGATACATTTATTTACTTTTTGCATGTACCCCAAAATTAGATCGCATTCTAACACACACTGTGGTACAAGAGCATGTTTGCCATATTTCCTTATTAATCAGTGAATTTAACTCTCAATTAGGTATATTTTGTTTTTAAATGGCACTTACTATTTTAAATTTATTGCACCATGTTACATTTGTTATTCTATAAATACCTAATTTAAATCTACGTTAATTACCAAAAAAACATACGTAATTACCTACTTTAGAATTTGAAATATTGTCATCAAGGATGCGGGGAATTTTTATAAATAAAAGTGGCAATGCCGCGCAGCAGTCTCGGTTGCTTCGGCTATGTCTCGTCTACTTTCGGCCGATTCCGGCCGAATGACAACATGGATGGCGTACTAGTAGTAAAACGGCATATTTTAAATCTTATATCGGGTGGTGTTCTTTAGTGCTTTGTAAGACTTTTTGTGGCAAATTAGTATTTAATACTTTATCATGGTTCATCATTGTAGAGTTTGCAAGAAAACAAGTCGGAATTTTCCATGTTTCATCGGTGAGTATTAAATGTCATTTCATATTTCATTGACGTCCCACGAGGGCCATACAAAGCAATAAAATAATGCATGTGTTTCTAGTTCAAATACAAGTAGATGACAATTAGCTTCTAATAACACTTTACAAGTTTATTATAACTGCAAATCAAAAATAAAACTAATCTAGCATAATTGATATTTTCGTCTTAATGGTCTACACGAGTCCTACTGCCTGACGAGTCCTAGGCTTGTGGTGCGCGCATTATAAACACACTTCTGAAAACTGAATGATATATTGCTTATAAATACTTTTAAAACCTTGCCATCTACTTTTACTGGACTGGTTTGAGGACCATATATATGAAGATGACCCGTTAAATTGCCATGGAACCGAATTAATAAATTAGTGTTAAGAAATTATTTTAAAATCAGGATACATTATGAAACTTAAAAAGCGTGAATTTTCTCAGAAACCAAGAGTTAAGTTTACTTGCAAAAGCTGTCTTATTTAGAAATGAATACACTTGTGTATACATATTAGTTATTCAACTAGATTGTTTAAATAAGCGTTGTATACCTACTTAAAATTAAATCTCAGGACTTAAAAACTTGTCAAAATTATTTTGCCTGGTATTTTCTTAATCTCTATCTTTGCTTTGTTTTGTTCTTTTGAGAGTTTTTTTATTGTTGTGATTATTATTTTTGATTTTTCAATAGCGAAATCAGTAGTCCTACTCCATTTAATTATTGGAACATTTTGAACGCCATTACAATATTATAAAAGGCAATTTTACATCTATTACGATAAAAGTATGTATATACTATGTATATATAGTACGTATATATCCTAAATGAGCGATTTGATTTAGTATTATGGTGTATTGCAATATCTTTAATTTTTAATTAATTAAAATTCACAGTCCTTCGCACAGATGCAACCGGGGGACATTGGAAATGCTAAATATAATTCAAATAGTTTTTAAAAGCAGAGTTTAAAAAAGTAAATATTTTGTATATTTACGAGTGTTTATAATATTTTTAATTAAAGAAATGCATATTTAGATTAATATTAAAGATTATCATAATTAAAAAATAAATAAATAAAGAAAGGTGCAGACATGAAGACCTAAAAAAATTACCCTCCACTTGTAGATAGGAAAATATATTAATAATATATAATTAGCTATAACATTACTGTAATATTTTTAACCTGTTCCGATTCATTTTAGCCAGTTTTGGTGTCTCTGGTTATTTTAGTCATTTTCGGATAGTCGTTCAAACAACTTTCGGTTAGTTTCAGTTAGTTCAAATTTATTTTAGTCATTTGAACCGACTCCAATACGTTATAATCAAATTTAAGATTTTTGATTAGTCCCCAAAATTCGGTTCGTTTTGGTTGGTTTTAACTTACTTTAATTTTTGTAACCTATTCCGGTACGTTTTAGCCCGTTTTGGTGCTTTTGGTTAGTTTAAGTTAGTCATTCAATCAACTTTCGGTTACTTACAGTTAGTTCTAATTTATTTTAGTCATTTGAACTGGTTCCGGTACGTTATCACCAACTTAAATGTTTTTGACTAATTTTAGTTAGTCGCCAAAATTCGATAAATTTGGGTTAGTTTCGAGGTACTTTAATATTTTTAATGTTCCGATACGTTTTGGCCCTTTTTGATGCTTTTGGTTACTTTTAATTAGTTTTGGTTAGTCGTTCAATCAACTACCGGTAAAGTTCAGTTAGTTTTAATATATATTAGTCATTTAAACTGGTTCCAGTACGATATATATGCAATTTTAATGTTTTTGGTTGGTTTTGGTTAGTCGCCAAAATTGGATTAGTTTTAACTTACTTTAACATTTTTAATCTGTTCTGATATCTTTTAGCCCGTTTGGTGCTTTTATTCACTTTTGGTTAGTCATTCAATCAACTTTCGATTACTTTCAGTTAGTTCCAATTTATTTTAGTCACTTGAATTGGTTCCGACACGTTATTATAACCAATTTAAATGTTTTTGGTTAATTTTAGTTAGTCGCGAAAATTCAGTTAATTTGGGTTAGTTTCAACTTAGTTTAATATTTTTAATATTTTCCGATATTACGTTTTAGCCCTTTTTGGCGCTTTGGTTAGTGTTGGTTAGTCGTTCAATCAACTTTCGTTAAAGTTAAGTTAGTTTTAATATATTGTAGTCATTTGAACCGGTAACCGGTACGTTATAAACAATTTTAATGTTTTTGGTTAGTTTTGGTTAGTCGCGAAAATTTGGTTAATTTGTATCAGTTTTATCTTACCTTAACATTTTTAATCTGTTCTAACACGTTTTAGCCCGTTTTTGGTGTTTTAGTTACTTTTAGTTAGTTTTAGTTAGTCATTCAATCAACTTTCGGTTACTCTCAGTTAGTTCCAATTTATTTTAGACATTTGAACCGATTCCGCTACGTTATTATAACCAATTTAAATGTCTTTGTTTAATTTTAGCTAGTCGCCAAAATTCGGATATTTTGGGTTGGTTTCAACTTACTTTAATACTTTTAATCTGTTTCAATATTTTTTACCTCTTTTTGGTGCTTTTGGTTAGTCGTTCAATCAACATTCGGTAAATTTCGGTTGATTTTAATATATTTTAGTCATTTGATCCGGTGCCGGTACGCTATAAGCAATTTTAACGTTTTTGGTTAGTTTTGGTTAATCGGCAAAATCCGGTTAATTTGGGTTAGTTTTAATTTACTTTACCATTTTTAATGTGTTCTGATAGGTTTTGCTTCTTTTAGTTAGTTTGGTTATAGTCATTCAATCACCTTTCGGTTACTTTGAGTTAGTTCCAATTTATTTTAGTCATTTGAACCGGTTCCGATACATTAATTATGACCAATTTTAATGTTTTTGGTTAGTGTTGGTTAGTCGCCAAAATTCAGTTTATTTGGGTTAGTTTTAACTTACTTTAATATTTTTAATCTGTTCCTATACGTTTTAGCCCGTGTTGGTGCTTTTTGTTACTTTTGGTTAGTCATTCAAACAACTTTCGGTTATTTTCAGTTAGTTCCAATTTATTTTAGTCATTTAAACCGGTTTCGATATGTTATAATCAATTCTGTGGCTACGCGTGCCAGTGGTTTGGTGTTCGAAATTGTCGATACCTTTTTTTCATACCTTTTGATACCCAATCAGTATGAACAAAAAAATTGGAGGTATGGTGATGGAATTTTATTGACTTTTAATATTTTATAATTTAATATCCCTCTAAATCTATAACATTAATAAAGACTTTTCAATACATTTAAATAGCATTCCTGCTCAAGACAATCAAATTTATATTATGTGCTAAAAAATTCGTTTCCAAACTTGAAAATTGTCGGCCTCAAATTACCCAATATTTCAATATCCAAATTTAATTTAAGAATCGAACTCTATAAACGACCCACAAATTCCCATTTTTAGTTTTTGCGTAATCGATTGAATTTTTGTGAAAGAAAAAATATTAGGGAAAATAAAAATGCTACGCCTATGTTTGTTTACCCACTAGCCACTTTCTGTACCACAGTTTCATTGATAAATACGCACATCACAGTCTGTGGTTTACGATGCAGTTTTCTAGAAAATTATGAATGACAGACTTTGTCTTTTTAAGTAAGTAGTCTTAGGAGTAACCCAACAACAGTAAAAAAATTGATTTCGACTCAGACCGACCAAACTAACCATGACACAGTGGTTATTACTTCTCCTAAAGCCATTGCTCCCACACCTCACATGTCCCCCATAAAAGAAGATTGGCGTTATGTGGTAGTATCCAAGATCCCACCTCCTTATACAGTAAACCAGCTTGCACACTATGCTAAAGAAAAACTTGGAACTACTGACTTTATCCGATGCTTTCCAATGCTGAAGAATAAGAACTGTTCACACTCCGATTTCAAGGTTGGTGTGCAGAATAAAAGCCACCTAAAGCAGCTTAAGGACATAAGTATGTGGCCGCCGGGTACTGAAATAGTCACTGCCAATTCATCTTCAACACCCTTATAGGTATCGCCGCCTGCAGCAAGTACTTCGACCACTGGCTATCAACATTTTGTACCAAGCACTTTGGACGGCCGAAGCCTACCACCACGCTCTGACTCAACATCTGTACATATACCTGGAGGGATGAGGTCTGTTGGGGTTGGCTCTGACAGGGAAGCTTTGGCTGCCTGTGAGTTTCTTGCGCTGAAGAATTTGGAGGTTGTTGTGGAGAAAAGTGCGAAGAGGGGTAGTGGGTTGGATATGGACCCGATGACTCCACCTCTAATGCGGCTGTCGCTAGATTCTGATGCGGCTAATGGTCATTATTTGCTAGCTAGACTGAGGAACCCCTCCATGTTAAGGGCTCTTCGGCTGCTCCTTGCCTATTTCCATGACTAACCCTTTAGTTTGTATTTTGAAGGGCACACCAGCACTAGCATCAAATTAGCTTTAGCTTCGAAGGGACTTCCTAGTAACACGGACTTCTTGCGTAGGTTGTATTATCGCTTCCACGATGCCTACGGTATTGGTTCGGCTGAGGTTGAAACAGACCTCTCTGCCTTCAGGTCCTTCTTTTTATCGGAGAGACTTCAACACCTTCATTTTAAATTAAATTTTACCAAGTCTTTGCCCAATAGACACTGTTATTGTGTTTAACTAAAGTTCTTTCTTTATCATCATTTAGATGATTACGAAACCGCGCAAAGGGAGTACAATCCCGACCTCTGCCCATAAACTCCCACTAGCAACCTCAGGAAAAGTGCTTCCTGCCTTTCCACATAGCCACGACCCGTTCTCAATGAGATCGGTACTCAAGGCCCTTGGCGTCATCTGTTTCCCGACCACGTTGGAACTTTAACAAAGCAAATTGGCCCGCTATCACCAATACCTCAGATTCATCCCACCAATGAGCGCAAACTACGACCGATTTGTCGGCTAGGTAATAAGCACAGCCAAGAAGACCACCCCTAGAGGCTACCGAAAGGAATGTATCCCTGGCTGGAATAACACAAGTTAAACCCTGTACCAAGAGTTCCTTGAGAGTGGTGAACAGGAAATAGCGGATAAGCTTTTACATAGCTTAGACGCTGCTCGCAGACAAAAGTGGACTAAAACTGTCGAGGCTATGAACTTCAAATAATCCATCAGGCAGACATGGTCCCTCCTACGAAAACTGGGAAGTGGAAACGTGCTGATACGTGACAACCCTGCCGTAACGCCAAGTGCTGTTGTCTCGCATATCGTCTCTACTTCTAAAGCAGAGATCGACACCACACTACCCAAGTTAAGAGGGAGTTTAAACGTCTAAAAGCCGCCACCGATTTACAATCAGAATACCGGCCCTTCACCCATGAGGACATTACAAAGGCACTAGCGGATGTTAAGCCAGGCAAAGTTCCTGGTTTCGATGGCATACAGCAGGAGTCCGAATTTCGAGGCTGTAAGACCTGCGTCAGACCCATAATTACCTATGCTGCCGAGACAAGAGCTGAAAAGTCTGTTACCAAAAGGAAAATGAGAACAGCGGAGATGAATATCCTAAGAACAATAACTTGGATCACATTGCATGACAGGATACGTAACGAGAACTCCAGAGGAGAACTGGGAGTGCAGGACATTGTCAGGTGGGTGAGAGAGAGACGCCGGTGTCGGAGAGACCACATAGAATGAATTAGTCCAGACCGAATTGCAAAGTGGGCCAAAACCCAAAAACCAGAAACAAGGCGCCCAGCTGGCAGGTCCCCAAAACGCTGGTATGAAAGCTGGACATCAGGATCACAGGAAGGCTGATGACAGAATTGACAGGACTTTGTACATTTGCACGAAGAAGAAGAAGACACCAGGAGTTAATAAACCTAGGAAAAAACGCCCGTGACAGGTTGGCTAAGTTCCTCACTAACATTATAAACACAAGAATTTTCCCACGCATATTCAAACAAACAAAGATAAGAGCGATCCTAAAACCAGCCAAAGACAAGCCAGAGAACTATCTTTCCATCGCGCTTCTAAGTGCTAGTTACAAATTATTAGAACGGCTTTTGTACAACAGAATAAGCTCAAGGATCCTATAGAGCATATCAGTTGAGCAAGCTGTATTCAGGCCAAAGCGAAGCTGTGCCTACCAAGTCTTGTTACTTACGGCTTATATAAAGGCCGGATACCAGAAGCAGCTGAACACATCCATCGCATTCATAGATCTAACTGCAGCATATGATACTGTCTGGAAACAGGGACTGCTCTACAAACTCCTTCGTCAAATACCCCGTAAAACAACTGTGGGATTAATCGATAATATGCTGAGCAATAAATTATTCCGTTCCGTGTTACCATGGGAAATTCACTGAGCGACTTGAAGAAACTCAACGACAGCCTACCTCAACGCTCAGTTTTAGCTCCACTCCTGTTCAATTGTTACATTGCTAGAAAATTTGGCTATGCTGATAACTGGGTAATAACAACCAGAAGCAAATCAATGGAAAAAACGAAGGAAACGCTAACAGATGCCTTGAACACCCTAGGGATATATTTCTACAACTGGAGACTCCAACCTAGTGCAAGCAAGGCGGAGGTGGCATGCTTTCACCTAAACCACCGCATGGCTAATAGAGAACTCAGTGTGAACTTCATGCTGCTGCACCACAACCGGTATCCTAAATACCTAAGAGTAGCACTTGACAGAACTCTATCTTTCAAACAACACCTAACTAGGACTGCCTCAAAACTCAAACCAAGAAATAACATCATACAAAAACTATGCAACACTTCATGGTGATCCTCCGCTACCACGCTTCAATGTTCCGCCTTGGGGCTCATTTACTCTACGGCGGAATATTGTGCTTCGACCTGGCTAAACAGCCCACATCATAAAATGGTCGACGTTCAATTGAATCATACGATGCGTTTAATGTCGGGTACAATTAGATCTACTCTACACCAAGTCACTGACCACCAGTTCTAAGCCATATTCCACCTCCAACCATACTTGTCAGAGAGTACAACAAGGTTCTTCAAAACCCACAACTACCAATAAACGGAGGAAAGGATAGACTGCGCTCAAGAAAACCCCCCATCAGAACAGTTAAAAACCTGGCGACCGCTGACTTCAATCCAATAAATGGGTGGAGTCAGAAATGGACCCAAGCAGCCCAACCGGAACTTCACAACATCCCGTGCATAACAACCACCATGGACTTCGACATGGACTGCACTTAACCGGATTTGGACCAACCATGGGCCATGGCAGGTGTGCCGATGCCTCCTACAAGTGGAACACAATCCCCTCTCCACAGCGCGACTGCGGCGCTGAAAGGCAGACGATTCATCACATCACGGAACACTGCAACTTGAGGTCTGATATATATCCGAATGATTTTCTTACCGCGACACCAAACTCAATTCATTATATTAATACTTTAGACATTCAACTGTGAATATGTTGTATTTTTGTGTTTTTTCATTGTGCTATATTACGTTGTACCGTTAACTTATACGACATATTATGTGATACGATAAATAAATAAATAAATAAATCTTTATCATCTCTCCTCACCTGACGTACATCCATCCTGGATCTGAGGTATAGAACCTGCACGCCATTCCAAGGCGTGGCGTCACGTCATATAGGTTGTAACAGTAAAACTTTATTATACAAAATGATGCAAGCCGTCCTATTAACAATTTAAAATACACGGCCAATCACACGACCTCTACAATTTACTATAAGTGACATATCTCTTGTGAAAAAATGAATTATCATTTCTAACCAATGGCGTCGCGTTTGAATGATACGCCACAGGATATCCGAAAAACAAAAATGATCTTATTAATAGTGTTTCATTTTGTATTAAACAAAATCTCTTGGTTTTGTTTCGTATCTTGAACTAACTGTTTTTCGGTACAAAATAAAGAACATAAGATGGCAGTTTATGATGGCATATGCCCACAATTAACTTCCACTAAGTAGTAGCAATTAAGATAAAGTAAAAATTGTTCTAAAATGACCTGTAGCGAGCTTATTTACATAGTTCATTCCTTTATACACATTTAAATGCTCTAATCAACCCCGTTTTTTTGTTCTAGGTAAGTTAGAAAACCAGCAATTAAACAGAGAGACCACATAATATAAAGAGACATCCCGGAAAACCCAGGAAAAAAAATGGGCAAAAACAGACCGTTTGGGAATCTGCTCAATAATAGCGTCGAGAGATATAAAAGCACTGAAATTAGAATCCACTACATTCAACCAAGGTATATAAATTAGAATTTATTAACAAGATATTATTCAAGGGCAAAAATAATAAACAAGGTTATATTATTGACAAGCTTATTCTCGAGACAAAATTGCGGTTCAAGCTCCTGTAACTCACTTAATATCAAGCGTTTGTTTTGATAAAAGACAAACACATGTGTGGCCTTCTTCTCCCTTTACGGAGGACAACAAAATAAGATTTGTCACAGAAGATAGTCAACATTACTACAATGAGATGAGAAAATGTTTTGCTGGATTTTGACTGTAATTAATGGGAGGAGTATTGCTATATTATGTAGTATGACAATATTTGATCATAGCATTCCTATGTGCTTTATCTTCAAATTTAATCTGTATTTACAGAACCCTTATTTCAAAAATTTGTTTATTCATGAATGAATATAAAATAGTTCAAATAATAAAATGGGTTAATGCAGACGTGATTTAGCTCTAAGTAACAATTAATCTTTTTCTGACCTTCATACCTCATTGTAAGGGTTTATTTCAGTTATCACAAATTTAAATTTCAAAAATTCATACCCCATATCTGCTCAATACTGCTTAAATTTCATCATTTATTTTTAGCATCGTAATTAATTCAAAATCTGCTACAATTCATGAGAAATGCTTCAATATTTCAACTAAATTTTAAACTCATATTAACTTATTTAGTGAAACATTATAATTGAACTTTTGGGCCCTTTTTCCAGTCATTAGTCTTTTTACAAATGAAGCTCTTGAAAGGTTAATTACAGAATTTTCGAAAGATCTTGCTCCAAATTAGATCAGTAATTGGTCCAAAAGGGTTATGGCATCCAGGTTTTTTTTTCAAGTTTGACAATGATAATTCCTTAGACGCTGTGAAGTCCCTATGCTTCAACAAATATATACTTTTTTTGGCAAATCCAATTTCAGTCTCATGTTTTATATACCTTATGCATAAACCTCCTTTTTTGGCTGGCAAGTAATCTGAAGCATTTGATGATGTGCTGCCTTTGATTTTGTGTTCGACTACCTTCTTCCGTATTCTGCTGTCTATGCATCTTTTTAAAATTGAGCTTCTTCTTTCATCTGGGTATATATTTGCTGTCACGTAAACTACTGCTGGCACTACCGTACTCTTTATCCGACTGATATTTTGAGATGTTGTAAGGTCTGATTTCGGGATGGTGTCAATATTTTCTTCTAGCTTTGCTTCCACTCTGTCAAAGTTTTGAAGTGTGTTACGCTCCAGCTGCTCGAAGCCCAGGTACTAATAGCCTTCTCTTATTTGGGGCAGAAAAGGCACTTGTCAATTTAGTCTTCCACGTCTGTAGCGTTCCTGGATTACATACCGCACTTGGCGATATTCAACTTCAGGCCTATTTCCCCTTTAGCTTTGTTAAGCTCTGTAGTCAATTTTATACCATTTTTCGTGGAGGCATGACACTTGAAGTCATCCATGAACGCTATGGTTTCGTGTTTCCCCTCGTTTCTTTGCAATTCTCTGGGTTAGTGCGCATGTGCGCGATGACACAGGCTGTCATGAACACAAACAGGAGTGGCCTAATGGAGTCACCCTGTAGCAGTCCTCTTTTAACTGGGATTGGTCTGGTTTTGCTTCTATTTATTTGCACCCTGAGGGACCATAACTTCACTGCACTTTTCAAGGCGTGCTTGATGTTTTAATGGAGTGGCAGGCCATCAATGAGTCCTTCAAGCATCTGTGGTACCCAGTCATAAGCCTTTTCAACATCATACCATGACGAGAAGCTACTGGTTACCACAACTAAGCTCCAGGGACATTACAGTGATCCTGCTGGTGAGTGGCACAAAACATAAGTTATTAATTAGTAGTTTATATCTTCCGTATGATAACGCACAACTTCCCCCAACGGTAGAATTAATAAGGTTAATAGAATACAGTAAAGACAAAGGTTTTCCACTAATCGTGGGGTGTGATGCAAACGCGCATAATATCGTTTGGGGGAGCACTAACACTAACGCGAGAGGTACGGCTCTCTTAGAGTATTTCGTATCGGAAAACCTTGAAGTACCTAACGTAAATGTGAATCGGCTTCGTCAGGAGGTTATCGATTTTATAGTGGTAACTCGAGCATTTGCGGAAAAGGTAGTCAATTGGAGGGTAAGTAGGGACATAACTATGTCCGATCATGGAATGATCCGATTCCAAATTAAATCGGATAAGATGGAGAAGCCACTGAAAAGAATTCCGAGGGCAACAGACTGGAACAAATTTAGGGAAAGTCTGGTAATGTCCATGGGAACTTTAGGGCAGGCTATTTCATCAAAACAAGAACTAGAAATTGAGGTGGTTAAGCTAAACAGTATACTCCTATGAACAAGCGTGCCCACTTAAGAAAGCGAGCGCCAAGAGGCTGCCTTGGTGGAGTGATACTCTGGACCGTCTTAAAAAAGACGTGAGAAGATCACACCGCCACGCTTTCAGGGAAGGGCGGCAGGAGCTCTGGGATGTGTATTTGGAAGCCAGAAGGAAATTTAAAATCGAGGTCCGACGCAGCAAAAGAGACAGCTGGAGGAAATTCTGTGGAGAGATGGAGTCTCTCTCGGACTCAGCGCGTCTGCTTAAGCTGCTGGGCTCGGAAAGACAAAATGAGATTGGCTCTCTGAAAACAGGCGAACAATGGACGGCGAACAGAGAGGAAACGATAGAGCTTCTTCTAAAAACCCACTTCCCCGGAGAGGTACAGACTACCAACTGGGACGAGGAGCCAGATCCAGAGATGGACTGGAACCTTGCCCGCAGTGTGGTGACTGAGGAATCTATAACTTGGGCAGTGGGGGAGTTCAGTCCATATAAGGCAGGAGGGCCGGATGGAATTATACCCATGATGCTGCAGGCGGGCCTTGACACGTTACTCCCTTACTTAAAGAGAGTATTCGAGGCCAGCATAGCACTAGGGTACGTTCCACAAGCTTGGAGAGCAGCGGATCTCGTCTTCATCCCCAAGGCAGGGAAGAGAGACTATTCCCATCCCAAGTCCTTTAGGCTTATAAGTCTAACTTCATTTTTAATGACGACAATGGAAAAAATGATTGACAGGTTCATCATGGAAGAGATCTTAACTGATTCTCCTCTACATGATAATCAGCACGCCTACAGAAGGGGGAAGTCGACTGAAACGGCTCTCCATTCTGTAGTTAGAAGGGCTGAAAAGGCAATAGAAAACAAAGAAATGGCGCTAGCGCTCTTCTGTGACGTAGAAGGGGCTTTCGATAAGGCTAAAACGAAAACTATCTGTCAAGCCCTTCAGGCCAAGAGAACACCAGTTCATTTGGTCAAGTGGGTAAAAACGGCACTGGAAGACCGAAAGATCAGCGCCACGCTGAGAGAAATTCGCGTCGAAGCCGGGGTAAGAGGGGGTTGCCCACAAGGCAGCTGCCTCTCGCCACATTTGTGGTGCCTGGTGATGGATAGCCTCCTGAGAAGGTTAAATCTTGAGGGATTCTACGCACAAGCATATGCTGACGACGGGCTAGTAATGATCATGGGCAAGTTCGTGAAAACGGTCTGTGAGCGTATGCAGGTGGCGTGTCGGATAGTTCAAGGTTGGTGTGAGGAGAATGGTCTCTCAGTAAACCCAGGGAAGACCGAACTCATTCTCTTCACAAGGAAACGAAATCTAACAGGTTTTATACATCCCATACTCTACCAGACGAGACTGAGCCTAAGTCGACAAGTCAAATATTTGGGAGTTATTTTAGACAGTAAATTGACGTGGAAGGCACACGTTGAACAGGTGGTGAATAAGACAACCCCGATTATGTGGCAACTAAGGAGAACGGTAGGTAGGAAGTGGGGTTTAAAACCTTACATCCTCCAGTGGCTGTACACTGCTGTGATAAGACCGAGGATTTCCTACGGATCCGTGGTCTGGTGGCCAGCGGTGGCCAGAGCCACTAATGCCCAGAAACTGGCCAGACTGCAAAGGCTGGCTTGTTTAGGTATTACCGGAGCATTGAGAACAACTCCCGGAGCAGCACTGAACATCATCCTGGGGTTGCCGGACCTCCCGATCTGGATTGAGAGAGAGGTAATGGCAGCTCACAAAAGGATGATCGATAGTGGCCTATGGCGAACGGACTACACAGGGAAAGTCATATGACTATTGCCGCCAAAATGAGTAGGGATCTATCCATCATTGCGACCCAAGGCAATATTCCAAATGGCAGATTAAGACTGAGAAGGAATTTCCAAGTGGAATTTCCATCAAGGGAAGAGTGGCTGTCAGGCCAGGTACGTACGCCGAGCGGCGTACACGCATGGTACACTGACGGCTCATGGATGGCTAATACACAGTCATCCAGAGCCGGAGTATACCTAGACAACACTAAATCAGGAGAAAGCCCTTCGCTGGGGAGATATGCCACTGTTTTGCAGGCGGAGGTGTTTGCTATTTTGGAAGTAGCAACCAAGGCGGAAGTAACAGAAGGTGTAGAGAGTATATATATTTACTCGGACAGTCAAACCGCTCTCAGGGCGATCCAAAGACCCAGGGCAAGCTGTAAGCTAGTTCAGGAATGTAGAGATGCCCTGGACAGATTGGCTGTGCGCAAGGAAGTAAGACTCAGATGGGTTCCAGGGCACAGTGGCATCGAGGGCAACGAACGGGCCGATGAATTGGCAAGACAAGGCTCAATGAGCCACCTCGTCGGTCCAGAACCTGGTCTGGGCTTAAGTAAAAGGCAAATCTCTCAGGAACTAAATAACTGGGCCTGGAACAAGACAAAGCACAATTGTCTCCAAAGAAGGATGCAGACAAGCCAAGGAAATGATTCTAAATCCTGATGGATCCAGAGCATGGCGACTGCTAAAAAAGAGCCGAGAGGACATCAGGAACTTGGTAGGTATTCTGACTGGGCATGGAAGCCTAAACAGACATCTGCACCTTATCGGCGTGAGGGACAGCCCACTCTGCCTGAACTGCGGGACAGGGGAGGAGTCCTCATACCACTATATAGGAATTTGTGATAGGTGGAGTCGCCTAAGGAGGAAGATACTGGGAGCACCAACACTTGCTCGGGAAGATCTAAAGGATCTGGACTGGGAGGACGTCCTCACCTTTATCAAGGTGACGGGCCGTTTCAGTGCGGGCTTGGTGTTGGAAGTAGCCAGGTAGGGGAGGGCGGATCGGGGATGGTGAAAAGGGACTTATAGGCCTACTTACCGGGCTTCGCCCCCCCCCCCCCCCCCCCACCCTTACTACTACTACTACTGGTCCTGTTCAGTCTTGCCAGAGAAGAGATGCTTTGGTCAAGCAGCAGTCCATGCACTGTTCTCCATACATTGTCTCTTGCCATCTGTTCCAGGGGTATAGCCCAGTCGGGAAGTGAGCTTTTCAAAAAGTTGGCTATGACAGCTGTGATCACTTTGTAATCTATGTTGAGCAGTGAGATTGGTCGGTAATTCGCTGGATTGGTATCGTCTTATTTCTTGTACAATAGTACTACATTAGCTTGGACATCTGCATCTGAAAACCTGGAGTTATTATTTAGAGTATTTGATAAGGTACTTTTTTTGCTGCTGGTAGTACTTTGTACAAGTAGGCCGGTATTCGGTCCTCGCCTGGCGCCTTCCAAGGGGCAGTCTTCTTCAGTACGCTATTAATTTCCCTCTCGATGTTGTTTTCTTCCTGCTGGGCTTTGGAGAGTTTTTTTAATTTGTGAAACTATTTGTTAAAAATTGATGTGGAAGTATTTCCTGGCAACTGCTGGTAGAGTTGTTTATAGAATTTTTCAGTTTTCTCTGTTGTGAGGTTATTTTTTCTATTGTTATTTTGTTTAGGACAACTATTGATGGTTTGCTATTGAATCTGTTTACCTTAATTCAATTATTTCAGCCCTTTTCTTTTGTTCAGCTAGCCTTACTTCTAGAATTCTCTTTCTCTCCTTGGTTGACGTCACATATTGCCTTGGTGTCATTTTTAGCTTCTTCATTGTCCTAACTTCATTCATGAGCCTTTTGCTTAGCCTCTCGCCCCTCCTTGAGGATATTTCTTTAGTTTTTTGTATGTGTATGTTTAGCTTTCTTATTTTTCTCTCAGTGGTTTGTAGTTACCCTTTCTCCCTAAAACAGTATTTCTCAGGAGTGCTCTAGCGACATAAATTGCATTTTTTATGTATTTTCTTTTTGAGCCATCAGTGCCTGTACTGTTTTGTATTTGGTATATTTTGCCTTTTTCTTGATTTTCTCCTTCTTTTTGCCAGCTGTTTGTAAAAATTTGTCAAATTTTCCTTTTAGCATCCTTATTTCTTCCTCGTTTATTTCACAGACTGGTGGTATTGGAGCTGGGGTGTGTAACTCCTCACCGATCTCCACCCGTGACTGTGAATTTTGATTGCTCGTTTGACTAGCCCCTTGTTGTTGCTGGTGTTCATTTGGGGTTGGTTCTGCCGGTGGCTCCTGGGGTTCTTGGGTTGGAGTTGCTGGTCTGAGGTTTGTGTTTTCTTTATTCTCATCTTTATCCTCCTCTTTATCATTATCTTCTGACGAATCACTCGAGCTGCTGCTTGACAGGTCTCTCATGTAATAAACATTTGGATATTGCTCACGAAGCTTAGTAGCAATACCCTTCTGTGTTCTGCCAGGAAATAGGTCTAAAATGGCTCTAATTCTATTTGTTATTTGTGTCTCCGTTCTTGCTTTATACGCCCTGATTAGCCTTTTTGTCTCACCTTCTGTCCACTTGTTTACCACTGCGCGTGGTTCTGCATTATGCTTAAATTCCAGATCTTTCTTCTTAATCGCGGGTAGTGTGATCTATTTGGAATTTGTTGATGGATAGTTTCAAAGTTTTCTCTGGTGAGTTTTCCATCATTAAGCCCTATTTGTTGCCTTATAAGGTCTAATTCCTGTTGTTTCCAAGTTGACATAACCTTCAATTCCCTTTGTAACCGTTTTCGCACGAAACAGCTGACAAGCGAAATTGTCCACCAAAAATGTCTTATATCACGCTATGACGGACAATTGAGAACCTTGAGAAACCTCTCTATACTAACTTTTACAACTAAATGGCAAATGGATCCTAATATTTTGGTATCAGAAATTCACTGTTGCTGTGTGTGTGTCATTAATTTTGAACCACCATATATATAGTATATATAGGACATGAAAGTAAAATTATTTTAAAATAAAACTTCTGCAGTATTATATTTAATTTATCTTAAATATTAAACTTTTTTGCCCTCTATTAACATATTTAAGCCTTATTAATTTTAATTAATCAACAGAATTAATTTAACATCCGCCGTAATTAATTTTTATAAAAGTTTCCCTGCTGAAATTTTCAACTGTAATCAGGCGTTGTAGTTTTTAATGAAGTTGAGAATTTACGTATAGAGAAGAGACCATCCAATTAAAAATTGCATTGCCACAGTTCATTCTCCCGTATTTTCAAGCATCAAGCGCTATACGTTGAAACTATAAGTGATACCGACTCGAGTTTAGAGTTGCGTTTTAAGCTTTTGAGTTATTCATCCTAAAATATTCCGATTCAATAAGAACAATTTTTTTCTTTAAGGATACGACACTCTAATAAACAAATAAATATTTGAGCCCAATAAATTGTTACAATTTAACGAGCAAGCACCAAAACAATTTCGGTGAAACACGCAATAAATTCGAACTGAAAAGTGAATTGAAACATATTTGGATCATCGGTTAAGCCAAGCCTTTTGAAATCCAAGGCAAATGACTTTCCGGAGCTAGACTGGCATCTGCGAATGTCTAAGCCTAGCCACTATTACATAGATAGAATTATGATTTATGGTGCCATATTGTTCTAGGTTGGGCCTTTCATAAATATTTCACAGTGATTAATGACTATAGCGCCTGCATCTCCCGCTCCAATAGAAAAGCTTCCCCCTGAAGAAGATTAAAGACTTTCAAACTCGAAGCTTAAGATGTAAATGGTGCAGTGTTTAGTTTTCGAGAGGTTTTAAAATGCAAATACTTACGAATTGTTTTAGATAAAGGTGCATAGCATAGCGAGCTGGAAATTGAACATATTTCTCACGAATATGAAAAGTTTCATTCATGCGGTATAAACAAAGTTTCTGAACTATACAATATAACATATTTCTTCCCAGATTGTGCTTTGTCTAATAGATGTGTAGCGCTGGTTTTGGCTCAAATTAGGGATACCATTTAGGGATGCTATATCATTATCCCTCTACCTAACTATATACCGCTAGTCCTCCCACCTAACCTCACATTAAAAGTCCCCCTACCTATTTTCAAACCATTATCCCCTACCTAACTTCATACCGCTAGTCCTCCCACCTAACCTCACATTACAAGTACCCCTACCTATTTTCAGACCAATATCCCCCACCCCTACCAATTTAGCCCCTCCCACTTCTCACTCTTATCCCCACCTACTTTCGAACGAATAAAAACGGTCACACGATCTCAACGATTCGTATTAAGCTGCCTGCGGTCAGAGTAACTACTAAAGATGTTTCAGTGCAGTGACTGTAATAAGTTCTTTACCCATAGACCAAATTTATATAGACATAAAAAGCAATCATGTCCTTTTTGTCGATCCTGTTCTGATGTGCATTTACCTGTTCATAAAGAAGCAAAAAAGAGAAAAGCAGATTTTTAGCTAAATGATCAACCAACAAAGAAACCTAAACTAGATGATAGTGTGATACAACCACCTATACCTAATCTTATCATTTCACGATGTAAAGACTGTAACACATGGTACATCAAAAAGAAACTTAGTTCCCATTTAAGATCAAACATTCATAAAAGTGAATTAATAAAGAAAAACGGTTTAAATGTGAAAGTGATAACATCCGCCTTTAAAAATAGGATTATTTCGTATATGTTGCTTCCATCAAAAAAGTTTGTAGACATTAACGAATTTTTTACTGAAGTTAAAAAAAAGTTTATTCACCTAATATGTGAACAAGTAATAAAATATGGATCCGTTAAGATTAATGTGGAGTTATTTGGACAATTCCTATTACAATCTAAGGAAACCATGGAAACCAAATCATTTAATACTAAGAATAGGATTATTACAACAACAACAGATCTTAGTAATATATATGATGATTTTTTAACTGTAATCAAGGAAAAAGTGTCAACATTTGCAGAAAATGGTTCAGGTTGAGCTTTGGAGAAAATATTACGATTAGAAGTCAATGTTAATAAATATAATCCAATACGTGCATCCTCATATATTCCTTTACCAAAAGAGATTGCAAATAAGAAAGCCATAATCAACGTTAAAAATCATGATCAGTACTGTTTTGGATGGACTGTTATAAGTGCTGTGTTTCCTGCCAACAAAAATGCGGATAGAATAATTTCATATCCCAATTTCTTCGAACATCTAAATTTTGAAGGAATAGAAATCCCAGTGAAATTAAAGGATATAGAAAAGTTTGAAGTGCTAAATCAAATATAAGTGAATGTTTACGGATTAGAAACTGTTTATAAAGATAATAAATTAAAATATGAAGTAGAAAAATCTTCCAACACATGTGAACTTGCTTCTAGTTAGTGATGGTAAGAACAATCATTACTGTTGGATTAAGGACATGTCTAGATTAATATCATCTCAAATTAATAGCACGAATCGTAACAAACATTTCTGTGATGGTTGCTTGATTTATTTTACTTCTAAGGATAAATTAGACATTCACCAATAGAATGATTGTAATCATTTGTTTAAAAAAATTCCAACCAATGAAATAAAAGTTAATAAATATGTTCAAAATGTTCCAGAAAATATTCTTCAATTTGAAAATTTCCAAAGACAGTTAAAGGTTCCATTTGTAATATATGCTGATTTTGAATGATTCTTAAAACCTTTACAATATGAAGAACCAGTAAATGATATGGATTCTTATACCAAAAATACTTTAAAACATGTACCATATGCTTTTGCTTATTTCATTAAATGTTCATATGATGATTCTTTGTCAGTAGTAGATCACTATTTTGGTCTTGAAGCAGCTGATGAATTTTGTAAACGAATTGAAGCTCATGTTTATCGAATTTATAATAATCATTTGAAACATGTGATTCCAATACTTCCTTTAATTCATGATGAAGAATTAGATTTCAAGAATTCTACTAGTTGTCATATTTGTAACGAACAATTTAAACCTGGAGATGAAAAAGTAAGGAATCATGATCATTTAACAGGAAAATTTCGCGGTGCGGCGCATAGTATATGTAACTTAAACTTTCAAATTACATATTTTATTCCTATATTCTTCCATAATCTAACCGCTCACGATTTCCACCTGTTTATTAAACAACCTTGTTGTGAAGAAGATAAAATCGATGTTTTAGCCCAAACTAAAGAAAAATACATTTCATTTTCAAAATCATTTTTGGTTGATAAAAAAGAACAGCCGGATAAAAAAATTATATTATTTTTATTAAAATCAGATTTTTAGACTCTTTTCGTTTTGCTGGTACTTCATTAAAAAAACTTGGTGAGAGTTTAGAACCTAATCAATGTATAGAAAATAATAAATGCTTTCAAGATCCAACTAAATCAAACGAAATTAGGAAAAAAGGAGTGTATCCATATTCTTACGTAGATTATATGGATAAGTTATATGAAAATCAATTACCGAGTTTTGAACACTTTTACGATAAATTAAAAGATGAACCGTTAGATCCTTCAGATTATCAACGAGCAATAAAAATTTGGAACTTATTTAATTGTCAAAGTTTGAAGGATTACACTAAAATGTATTTATTATCGGACGTTTTTATATTAACTGATTTCTTTGAAGCATTTTGAAATGTATCTCTTAACATTTACAAATTAGATCCTGCACAATATCATACTTCCCAAAGCTTTTCGAACACTGCAATGACATATACCACCTCTAACATTATTTTTAAAGAATTGTAACATATCAATATCAGTTAGCAATTCTAATTTTACGCTAGTATATTTTAACATTGCATCCCAACTTAAACCTGGAAGGATATAGGAATAAAATATGGAATTTTTCATCATTAGTTAAAGGAAGCACTGGAATCACTTTTCAAATGATATTATAAATTCGATGAACATGAGCTTCAAATCGTTTACAAAATTCATCAGCTGCATCAAGACCAAAATAGTGATCTACTACTGACAAAGAATCATCATATGATCATTTAATGAAATAAGCAAAAGCATATGGTACATGTTTGAAAGTATTTCTGGCATAAGAATCCATATCATTTACTGGTTCTTCATATTGTAAAGGTTTTAAGAGACATTCAAAATCAGCATATATTACAAATGGAACCTTTAACTGTCTTTAAAATTGAAGAATATTTTCTGGAACATTTGACCATATTTATTAACTTTTATTTCATTGGTTGGAATTTTTGTAAACAAATGATTACAATCATTCAACTGGTAAATGTCTAATTTATCCTTGGAAGTAAAATAAATCAAGCAACCATCACAGTAATGATTGTTCTTAACATCACTAACTAGAAGCAAGTTCACATGTGTTGGAAGTTTTCTAGTAGTATAATGCAGCGGACCCACTACTTCATATTTTAATTTATTATCTTCATAAACAGTTTCTAATCCGTAAATATTCACTGATATTTGATTTAGCACTTCAAACTTTTCTATATCCTTTAATTTCACTGGGAAATCTATTCCTTCAAAATTGAGATGTTCGAAGAAATTGTGATATGAATTTATTCTATCCGCATTTTTGTTGGCAGGAAACAAAGCATTTATAACAGTCCATCCCAAACAGTACTGATCATGATTTTTAACGTTGATTATGGCTTTCTTATTGGCAATCTCTTTAGGTAAAGGAATATATGAGGATGCACGTATTGGATTATTTATTTATTTTATTTATTTAATCAATAAGAGTAACAATACAATAGCAATTTATACAAATTACAAAAACAACAAGAAAATTATTACAATATCAATTAGTTAAGAATGCACCTAGGTAAGAACCTGTATGTGCAAAAGCAAGCATTTGTAATTAATACAAAACAGTTTTATACAGAATCTAGATAGTGTTATGTCGGTTTTTTTTTGACAAAGCTATAAAAATATAAAAATTCGCTCCCTTCTAAAAAATGTTCATAAATAAATGAAGATTAAGTGCTACGTAAATCTTACACCGTTTCATAAATGTTGTAAGTTTCTGTATCATTCTAATTTCCAAGGGTAATAAGTTATAGAATTTTATACCCAAATAGTTAACAAACCTGTGATTTACATTTTTTCTAAAAGAGGGTATATTCAACAATTGGTTTGCATTTGCCCTTGTATGGTACTTATTGGAAACATATTGTTTAAGATTTGGGTTTTTATGTAAAAATTTACAAGTTGATATAACATAAAGTGTCCTTAAACTACATATATCACATGTATAAAGTTGGTTGGTCGCATACAATCTTGGTAATCTATACATTATTTTCACAACACAATTCTGAATAATAGTCAATTGTTCCATACTACTATCATAACCGCCACCCCAGATCACCAGCCCGTATCTTAGTAGTTGTTCAACCAAAGCTTTGTAAATCATTACTAATAACTTTCTATTTAAAAATTCTCTGAGTAAATAAAATTCATAAAGTAAACATCTCATCTTTTACATAAGTATATTATATGTTGGTTCCATTTTAGATTTTGATCAATCATTATACCCAAGTACTTAGTACAAGAGACCTGTTTTATTGGCTCCATATCAGGGTTTATCAGTATCCTATAAAAGTCAGGTGATTAGCATTTGTTATGGAAAAGGTCAAAAAGTGTGTTTTTTTTATTTTAAGAGATAATTTAATTTTATCTAAGTGTGCTTTTACTCTTAAGAAACCGGAGATCATTTTATCCTTTGCCTGTTGCCATGCTGAGCCTCTAAATATTAAAACTGTGTCATCCGTATAAGCTATCATTTTACCCCCAATATCCATCTTATTCAGTTCGTTTGTATATATTTAAAGAGAATAGGCCCCAATACAGTTCCCTGTGGAATACCCATAGATATATATTTTGCTTCGCTGCGCGTTTCTCCTATTCTGACATACTGTATACGTCCTTCCAAATAATGTCGGAAGACATCCAACACTGTACCCCGTACTCCATATGCTTCCAGCACATTTATCAGCACTTCATTGGACACAGTATCAAATGGCCTCGCAAGATCCAAGAACACGCCAATACATTAATTTATCTTTCTCATCAAAATCGCAAGACTGTACATGGCCCCCTCAGTACCAAGACCCTCGGCAAAAGCATATTGATTTTTTGCCATAATTTCATTAAGGTTTAGAAATTTTATTAAACGGAATTTAAGACATTTTTCCAAAATTTTACCTATATTACTTATTACACTTATTGGCCTGTAGTTTTCAACGATCATTATGTCCCCTCCTTTATGTATCGAAGTGACAATAGATATCTTAAAAAGCACTGGAATTTTTGATGTTTTAAAAATAAGGTTGATTACGTGAGCTAAAGGTTCCTTCAAGTAATTATTTATCACTTTTAGTAATCTAGCTGTTAGGGAATCAATTCCAGGTGCACAATTGTTTGGTAGACTATTGATATGCTTCACAATTTCATTGGCATCTACTGGTCTTAAGAACATAGACGAACTCGGCTGATTCTCCAATACACGATATCCAGATGGTTTTGGAATTCTCTGTGACATTTTTTCTCCTATATTGACAAAATAATTATTGCAATAATTTCAAATATCTCTAGGATCAGTAAGAAGTGTTTTATTTTCGTTTAAAAGCAGTGATAATGTTTTAGTTTTATTTTTAGTTTCGTTTGTTGCTTCCGAGATAATTTTATCAAGTTTTCGGATATCCCCAGTATTTTCGTTTATTAAATTTTCATAATATTTTTTTTTTGTATTTTTAATTATCTTATTTAGGTTATTTCTATATTGCTTATATTCATTTACACTTTGCTGCTATGGATTTTTTGTAATTTGTTTTTTCATTTTGTCTCGCTTTTTTATGGAAGTTATTATTCCCAAGGTTATCCAGGGTTTTATTTTTTTTTATCAGCTTCTTCTGGGGTCACTTGAAGAAAGCACACTATTCCAGTCCCGAGACTCTGCCAACAGCCTTACAAAGTCAGTCTTGGTAAGCCTTCGTCTTTCGTTTACAACTTCGTGAGGTGATTGAGCCTTGCAAATATTTATCATGATGATCTGTTAAATCGCTGTTTATTATAAATGAACTTAAATTAATAAGGTTTGATTTATGTTTACTTTTTAGAAATTTATGATCAAGACATGCATTACTTTCGGGACGTGTTACTCCCTGAATTGCCGGGGTAAATCCGTGTGATGATAAAACAGTCAAATACCTATTTACATTTTGATCATCTCTACCATCTCGCTCATAAACATAGTAAAATCATGTACAGTTTGTATTTGAAACATGTTCTCTATTTTATCAACAAAATCAGAAGTGTTACTGGCTGGTGATCTGTAAGTCGCAATAATTTTAAAATCTAAACTTACATACTTAAAATGTATACTTGTTAAGGTTATTCCAGAATTTAGTTTTGTATTTTTAATTTGTGTACTTAAGTAAGACTTAGCATATACCATCAAACCATCAAACAAATTATAGTTTTCATGAGACAGTTGATTGTGACATTCACTTAAAATTATTATATCACATTTATTTAGTTCGTAACTCTGCAAAAAAACCAAAAAGTTATCAAAATGTGTCTTTATACCTCTTATATTCAAGTGGATGACATTTAAACTGTTTTTATCATATCTAACATTTGTTTTTACAAAGTCTGGGTCACTAATATTACATTGAACAGCGTTCATATTAATGTCATTCAAAACTTGCTCGTGTTGTAAAAGAACCATCAAAAACCATAATCAATCTTACTTTTCAGGACTCTCAAGTGATAATTTTTAGACGGGCATTCCGAATCAGATGCTGTGTGTTCAGTATTGTAGTTTTTTTGATACCTAAAATTTGCCTGTTCACAACTTTTACACTTTTTTGTCTTTTTTCACAATTTTCTTCACTATGTTCTTCAGCACAATATACACATACTTTTGCTTTTGTACAGTTTTTACTTGTATGGTAATATTCTTGGCAATTATAACATCTTGTTACATCTATAACTTCATATGCAGGGTAACGTTCCCATTCCACATAGAGCTTTCCAAATTTCATTATTTTATAATATAGCGGCGGAGAGCACTCCATATATATATTGTAGAAGCATTTTTATTTTTCAATTTGTAAATATGAACAATATTGTATTTGTCATCATTTGTAATCCATTTGTTTTGCTGGCCTATACTGCACTTGAGTTCTTCAATAGTACTATTTCCTAAATAGCCAACTATTTTTATTTTATGAAGTTGTTTTTGGGTTCTTCCATTGTATATTTATCCTGTAAACATCTTTCGGCAGCTTTTTTTAATGTTTCAATCTCTTGTTTAGTTTAACATTTTACAATTATGTTTCCTTGGTCAGTAGCTCTAAACTTTTTTATTCCTATTTTGAGGTCCGTTGGATTTATTTTACTTTGTATGTCTTTTTTTGATTTTTCAGAGTTTTGTTTTTGTTTCGGATTTATAATTAATGTTGGAAAATTTACATTTACATCAGTTTCTTCAACTGTAGCAGCTCTGCTTTTTAAAATATCCGCATAGGGCTTGGTATGTTCTGGTAGTAATGATTTTGATTTAATTTCTGTGTTTAAAGAACTTATTTCACTTTTTAAATCGTTTAGCTCAGCTCGCATTTTTTCAAATTCCTTAAAAAATGTAGGCATTTGCGTCATAAAACACTTACAGCCATTGCATAAGAACAGCAACATTCTCTTCAGTAATGGCATGCATTTTACTTCAGATGAAGATAATTTTGCGCAGTTTTTGTGTACCTTAATTATACATAAATCACAAGGATACCATTGATCATTATCACATATTGTTTGTTTACAATGAGGACATTCTTCAAGTTCATTGCCATCCATTTTTATTTACCATTTATGTTTTGTAGTAAAAAAAATTATCAGAACCAAATTCCTAAATTGAATTTTTGTCTTTTTTTCTTGTCTTGTCTTGTCTTGATATTATATTTATTGGATTACAAATGTCCAATTTACACAAAATGTATATGATTTTTTAAATATTTTATTTGTTTACTGTGTTAGTTATATCTTGATAATTACGGTCTTCAAAAATCAAATTTTTGTACTTTGTTTAAACTACACTTTAGCCTATTTTATCGCACACGATGTCAAACACCACTTACAGCAGTGAACATTGACTTCTAATCGTAATATTTTCTCCAAAGCCCAACCTGAACCATTTTTATGCAAATGTTGACACTTTTTCCTTGATTACAGTTAAAAAATCATCATATATATTACTAAGATCTGTTGTTGTTGGAATAATTCTATTATTAGTATTAAATGAATTGGTTTCCGTGGTTTCCTTAGATTGCAATAGGAATTGTCCAAATAATTCCACATTAATCTTAACAGATCCATATTTTATTGCTTGTTCAGATATTAGGTGAATAAGCTTTTTTTCACTTCAGTAAAAAATTCATTAATGTCTACAAACTTTTTCGATGGAAGCAACATATACGAAATAATCCTATTTTTAAAGGCGGATGTGTTAATTCACTTTTATGAATGTTTGATCTTAAATGGGAACTAAGTTTCTTTTTGATGTTCCATGTGCTACAGTCTTTACATCGTGAAATGATAAGGTTAGGTATAGGTGGTTGTATCACACTATCACCTAGTTTAGGTTTCTTTACTGGTTGATCATTTAGCTGAAAATCTGCTTTTCTCTTTTTTGCTTCTTTATGAACAGGTAACTGCACATCAGAACAGGATGGACGAAAAGACATGATTGCTTTTTATGTCTATATAAATTTGGTCTATGGGTAAAGAACTTATTACAATCACTACACTGAAACATATTTAGTAGTTACTCTGACCGCAGACAGCTTAATACTAATCGTTGAGATCGTGTGACCGTTTTTATTCGATCGAAAGTCGGTGGGGATAAGAGTGGGAAGTGGGCGGGGCTAAATTAGTAGGGTTGGGGGTTATTGGTTTGAAAATAGGTAGGGGGACTTGTAATGTGAGGTTAGGTGGGAGGACTAGTGATATGAAGTTAGGTAGGGGGATAATGATATAGTATCCCTAAATAGTATCCTTAATTTGAGCCAAAACCAGCGCTACACATCTGCTCATAATATTAATTAGTAGTTTTAATTCACTTACTAATTTTTAAATAGACAGTGAAAATCATCCCTTCGTGTTCATTTTGAGTACAGCATCGACAAAAATCTGAAACTAATGGTAATGAATAATTTATAGACGTATTGGTTAAGAACAACACACACTCACTCTAAAATTATAGCAACAAGAATCCTATTATTACGATAACTCTTATCTCAAATGTGTGTTCAAAATGACTGATGCAAAAGAAACAACAAAACTAATACATAAGGCTAGAAGAATTGAAAAAATGCAAGAAAGGGCGACTTCGAGGAAGATATCAACTAATATGTCAGATTCCTATGACATAAAGCTTGCAACGTATCTTCTACTTCTAAAGACTTTATAAATGAAATACAAACTACCAAAATTCACCTAAACTACTTAGGCTCATTAAAGTGTGTGACAGATATGGAATATCGGATAGATCCGAAGTAGCAGCGACAGCTGTTTTACAAGATGTTGGAATAGTAACAAAAGAAATTTCAATGCAAGTAACAGATGAAAATAAGTTAAGAACACCTAGAGAAAATTCATGAAAAAAATTATAAATTCGATAAAGTATCAACCTGTAAACACAATTTATTTTAATGGTCGAAAAGACACAATATTGACTGCCTCCGGCACTCTGTGACTGCATTATTTTAGAGTTGGTATCTATTGGCTTGCTTAGGTGTTTCATCAAACAACTAAAAGACGAATAATAAGTGATATTAGTTTAACTTTGCTTATTTATATTGCAATAATGATGTTTAGTTGCAGTTCTGTATTTAAGAGCTGAGTTAATAACCTACCTTTGATCCTCGTTAGATCGGTTAAATTTCTATACTACTTTCGGTTTGAATATTTCCATCGTAATCTCGAGCTGATATGGCTTAAACCAGGGGCATTTTTGATAGGTGATAACTATCAACTTTAACGCCTATTTTTAAGAACAACGGATGTAAAAAAACCCAGTCGCTAACTGCAGACCATTGTCTAAAATATCCCTAATCCCAAAGTTATTTGAGGTGATTGCTACTGAGGTTTTGAAAGTTAAATTTACAACCACCTTGATACCTATCTTGTCGATGCATTGGAGAATGGATATGTTATGGATTCCATTTACACGTACTTCTTCAAAGGTAGATCATGAATTTTTAGCACCTAAGCCTGCGCAGTATGGTATATATGGTGAACTTTACGATTGGAT
Organism: Pissodes strobi; assembly: GCA_016904865.1. Lineage (NCBI taxonomy): Eukaryota > Metazoa > Arthropoda > Insecta > Coleoptera > Curculionidae > Pissodes > Pissodes strobi. The sequence continues at coordinate 171,820 of MU182735.1, forward strand.
ATGCTTTTATCTGAAAAACAGAAGGCAAAAGGTTCGGATTGATGGTGTTTTGTCTGGGGGTGATGGAAGTAACATCTGGTGTCCCTCAGGGTGCACATCTAGCTCCACTCCTCTTCAATATCTTTATAATTAACATCACAGATTGTTTTGTTAATTCCAATTATTATATGCTGATGGTTTGAAAGTGTTTCTACGCTTCAGCAATAAGGGTGTTTTGCACACTCTTGCTTTTTGGTGTGACAAAAATAAACTACCATTAAATGTCCTTAAATGGAAACGTGTTTAATTTGGTAGAGTTAGGGATCTGATTATATCTGATTATTGTATTAACGATAGTAAAGTAGAGAACACTCACCTTATTAGAGACGTAGAAGTTTTGTTTCCTACCAAACTGCTTTTTGGTTAATATTTTCAGTGTATAAGGTGTGGGTAGGGTTTTGAGAACGTTGGAATTTATAATGCGTAGCACCACTAAATTGCAGCACGATTTTCTTATTAATGTCAAAAAGAAAAGGATTTTAATGAAAACACACTTAACACCGGAGAGTAATGTGTGCAATACCCGGCTCCAGGTGTGGAGTTCGTGAGATCCACCAGTTCTGCCAGCTAAACTGGAATAGCTCCACTGGTGTTATGCGTAGTTGTTAGGCACGTTTTAAACAAGAAAACACAATCCTAATTTACGGTTCGATCTATTGACTTCTAGTTTTTTTTATTTAAAACAGCAATAATCTTACAGTGAAATTCAATAACAAAGGAATGACCACAAAAAAAAGCTATTAAAACACGTTAAGCGCCACGGCCAACTGGCTAAACGCCGTGGCCTTGTCGGAACCACTTGCCGGAAATTGCCATATATAGTGCTTTAATTTACTCCTTCTTGCCCACATGACAACTAAATTTAAATGCCTGAGTAGAAAAACACTTCCACACGGGCCACAGCGGCCACAGGAAAGCACCAAAGTGTATACATTTGCGGTCATACGGCCATGAGAACTTTTAATTTCCGGTCCAAACAGTCGGTCACTGGTGACCGCCGTGGCCCAGTGGAAAATATTCATCAGTGATCGCCGTGGCGCTTAACGTGTTAAGTAATTAATGATGAGGGTACAATATGATGATTGTACTAAGACCAATTCTGTTGGTAAGCTCGGTACTGTATGCCTTACACCTTAAAACTCTAAGCACTACTATCCAAAGTGATCACTTTGGTTTACCGTAAACCGGGGTGACTATAGCCCCTAGGGGTAAAAATGGCCAAAAATTGAAAAATTAAATTCGTAACGTTAAAATTTAGATATTCTTAATTAAACAACTGATGGAAATTAATAATATATACCTGAAAATATAAAATGCAAGCGTTTTGAATTATGAAAAATGGCCTAAAAAAGTGCCGTAATAACTTTGTTCGTCACGCTGCGGTTTTTAACACCAAAAAAATTATGTTTATTTTTAAGGCATACCAAAAGTTTCTACTACCTATGTTACTCTAAATTTTGTTTGAAAACTTTTGGTGTTTTGAGATAAGATGAGGCCATATTCACCCCTTAATATTTTTACATCTTTTGGGGTGACTCTGGCCACACGTAAAAAGTTGGAGGTGGCAACGCGGCCTACCGTCGCGTGCAGAATAACATATTTTTATGCAGGGAATAATGATCGTTACAAATCGTTAGCACAGCGTTATTCACAGTCCAGCAGAATTCGCCAAGCGTCGGATTGTTCACCCTTGTACTTAAGTTTTAATCGCCTACTTACCACAAATTATATATAGGAACCTTTTTTTTGGTTAGTGGCCATAGTAACCCCGTAGAAGGTGTTAGAATGAGTTTAAAGGAAATTGAAACACTTGGCCATAGTGGCCTCAAAGCAAAGGGTGAATATGGCCACCTAATTTTTTTTTAAAGGGTGGAAATCATTTTTTTTTGCTTTAGAAAAAGTCATAAAATTGAATATACATATGTATATCCTTCCTATATATAAACCATTTTGAACTGGTCAACTATTAAATTCGAAAGATTGTTGAGACTTGAAGATAATAAGTGGATCATAGTCACTCCGGTTTACGGTACTTAAGATTAATACAGATATGTAAAACCAAATGCATCAATTAGTAGCCACACCAATAATGAATGCAGTAATAATAATAGTATCAGTTAATAACGGAAATCACAATATCTAAATCAATCGGCCGGAAAATAAATGAATTAATAAAATTAATGAACACTACCTTAAAGCTCGGGCAACAATGCTAAATTTATATTAAAAATAATATTAACGATACCACTTTGGATTCGAAGGTCTGCTGCTGAAAAGGCTGCAAGCTCAGCAAGTCACCTGCTAGTGAATGAGAGTATTCCGCCCAAAAAGATGAAAGTGAGCCAAAGGTGAAACCCTGTAGTGTGACCCGGTAGTGGAACCCGGTTGCGAAAGCTCGATCGTGAAACCTTGTAATGGCTTCTGGCCCCTGTAGGAGAACCCTGTAATAACCCAATACTAATTAGACTAAGCCCCTTACTTCAATGAAGAAATTATAGCCTCCCCCCTTCCATATATTTTTTATAAAGCAAATCACCCCAAAAATTATCAATGGATTTTCAATAACCATCAGCAAATAAAAGAAATGCAAAAGTTGCAAATAACTTGAATATGAAAAGAAATAGGTATGAACCACCCTTAAATAATATAACTTTCCCATATGATCAAAACTAAAGTTACATTAAGAAAAAAGCTCAGATATGATAAAAGGAAAAGGTAAAATATCCTATGGAATGTAATGCAACTGGTGGTAGATGCAAAAAAAAATTAACACAGATAAAAACAATTAAATCATTAAATTAGACAATAAAACTTTAGCAAATATTTACCTCTCTCCAGTTAGACGGTTGCCTGGAGGATCAACTGCTTCGGTTTTATAAGGTGAGCTCGGAAAGCCTCTAGAAATGCTGGAAAATATCCTTTAGCGCCATGGCGACCATGTGCAGGCAGGCAATAAAAAAAATTATTTCCAGAGAAAATTTTACTTTGTGCACTACTAATATCCCGAGAAATCAATTGTATCAAGCACTAATTAGGGACTCAATCCCAGATCCCCTAGAAGGGTAGTATTAAACATAATGCAAAAAGGTTGAGTCACCTAGAACTCCACTTCAGCAAAACGCTTCCCCTCTCCCCAGCAGGAATTTCTAGAAGGCCGGGATCATCGGTTTCAGTCAATTTGCCTTTCCACTTCCACGGGATTAGAGAACAAACGTCAGATCAGAAAAAATGGTAGGGCCGAGAGCCCTTGTCGAAATGAAGAAATAGTTAGAAAAAATATTCCTGGACATAATAATAAATTTGAAAAAATCCCAATCGACAGCAACAATTAATTGAAAACAGCCCATTACTACCATGGCTACCAATCGAATATTACAAAAGTTATATCATGCCACATGAAAAGATAAATATAAAGTAGAAATCCCAAATATCAAATTTCCCAACTGTCGGTAAGAAGATGGAACTACAAAATAACCTCTAAATCCACTAAAGCATAAGAAAGGAAAACAAACATCGACGTTTGGGAGAAAATTAAAGAAAAATAAGGGAAAACCACGAGGAAAATATTTGAGGGAAAAAAATCCCTAAAGCAATATGAGAAGAAACAAGAAACAACAATGAGTGATCTCTGCCGAGTTCAACAAGTCTTAGAAGAAAATAAGCAACAGGTTGAGAGAAAATTTAATAACTAACAATTATTCTCGAATTAACAGGTAAACAAGAAAGCAGCAGCAGTGTCTCAAAGCAAATCCATAACCCCAATAAGTCAAAGCCTTCTCAGCCTGAGACTAGAAGTGAAATATTCAAACTAAATGTAGTATATGAATTTAACCGATCTAACGAGGATCAAATGTAGATTATTAACTCAGTTCCTAAATACAGAACTGCAAGAAAACATAATTATTGTAATATAACTAAGCAAAGTTATACTAATAACACAATATCTTATTTTAGTTATTTGATAAACCTAAGCGAGCCAATATTATTATCCACCTTAAAATAAAGTCAGTTACAAAGTGCTGGAGGACAACATAAAAAAAGGATGATCATAGTAGCCACTTACACAACGTGTGTTATAATAGTTAATACATATTATGTAATGCTCGCATGTACATTAATTAATATTAATAAATGCTGCAACGGGAAGTCCATTAAACTCATTGACAACAAATCAAATAAATGAATAATTTATAAATAATTAATACTCAATCATTCTTACCACGAAATATAGAATCTTTTATTGCTAAATGCAGCATATAAAATAAAATGTATAATCTTTGATAGTGGCAAAATCAAACTGTTCTAGCCTTATTTTACTTATTTCATAATTTGTTGTAAAAAACCGGAATTGAGCTTTGTCCCATTAATAAATAAATAAATTATTATACATTTTAACCAACCACTAAATATAAAATTAAGGTTTTAAGCATTGCGGATGCAAATTAAATACTGAATAATAAATGAAATTTTAACAATCTATATTTATAAATTCTAAATTTGTTTTTGTCATTTGATTTAATTTTTAAAACTAAACTGGGATAAAATTCCGCAGAGAGGATACTAGAATGTGCCTGTCGTGATTTTAGTTTTAATCAAAATATGAAGCGAATAATTTAAATAATAAATTGCGACTTTAAGATTGCTTTATCACCTCGATATTTAATTTATCTAGAAAGCAAACCCTTTATACTACTGAAAATTATTGCTGCTATTCTATCGCACCATTTTGCAAATGCTTCAGAGCCATGGATCAATACAAAATGAGCTTGTATTAATTGACAACGAGATATCCACAACCTGGCCGGCACCAATTTCGCCCCATAGTATATTTCACAGTTTTTACGCAGAGGCTTTACGTGAAAATATTTCAAGCAAACTCGTTTATTTCGCCGGAATATTCATTACACAATCAGGCTTTTCATCGGAGCCAAAGAGAAAACGGTCTGTTATCTTTTAATTAATAAATGGAGCAATCAAAGAGGCTGAAACATGATATAACTGCAGAGAAAATCGAAAAATTCAATACGCTCCTGGTTGAAAATTAATTCTAAGCTCATGGATCCAAATCAGTTTAAGGAAATAGTTTCATAGAGATACTATAATATTAAAATTAATGAGCAAAGGTAAATTGTACGAACAGATTTTTCGTTCTGTCCTGAAACCCTGGTAACACTAGATGAGAACCACACTGATTTTTGTAGAAACCAAAATTGATTTATTTTCTGGTCACTTGAAACTCTTCGGGCGTATAGCCTAAAGGAAATATATAAATCTTAAATGGATTGCGCTTAGAGAATGTTGATTGAACATAACGAGCCGTTATTATAGGAAGGCTTTTTAGAGTCACAGGTTATTGCTTTACGGCGGACCTTTTACAAGATTTATCGGCCGCCATGAATATCTTCCAACTACCTAAAGCTATTAAATTTTTTATACGGACGACGCAGGTTTATCCACGAGTTCAGGTGTATTCTGCCGTGCTCTCAATATTTAATATAGTGAACCGGGAATAAATATTCTAATTTCAAGGGTCTTTCATTGATCGACAGCGTTCCTATTATAAACACAATCAGAATCCTTCTAATACATTCATCGCAAATTTAGCTCTCAGTATGATGTTAATGTTATAGATTTCATTAATAAACATGAATCGCTAAGGTTGTATCGATTGAAATCTTATCCATTGCACAAGTCCCAAAGTGCACACTGAATACGTAATCGTGGAAAAGGGAAATAGGATGATAAACGCAAATACATTTCAGACCTTTGGCTACTTTAAAGCTTTGCGTTAAAATAGCACGATGCTGCTAGATAGAAAGTATGTACTCGTTGGAAAAGGAGAACTACTATATAGATCAATTGAATTGTGTATAGTCAAGTAACTGGACGTATGGATGGATTATCATTTGTTAAATAGTGTAACTATACTGGAATAACCAGTTAAACTTGGTTCGTGTATATCTTCAGATACCTATTGGATTGCTACGTCTTTCTTGTCTTGTAATTTTAATTTAATTACCGTTACTTCAGATTCTGGAGAGTAGGGGGGATATTTATTTAAGGCACCACCAACTTGTAGACGGCAAAGTCGGAAAATCCCCAAGTTAAAATATGGAACTCGTTTTGCCTTAGACTTCGCAACAAAACAAAATATGAATAACAAACCTAGTGGTGGACGCCAGAAATTTACCAATAATAATAAAAAATATAAATAATAACGAAACCAGAAGTGAAGTAAATTTAGAATAAAGATAAACCAAAACGATTCAATAATTGGCAGCTTCCAGAGAAATGGTTCACATTCACTGAACGCGAGGAACTGCACGCCGGGACAAGGGACTTCCTCGATAGAAGAAGAACTCTAAGTGTAACTGATGATAGCCCAGTCAAGAGACCAGCCGAAAAACTGGACTGCTAGTTAGATGTAGCCAAGAAAATCCCATCGGTAGGACCCTATGGAGCAGCAATATATTCAAGGGTCCGCATATAACTCATAACCGAAAACAACATTCCCATTCAAAGCAATTAAAATAAAATATCAAAGAAAAATCAGATAATAAAAAAATATCATTCTTTTACCTGTGAAAGGGTTTATTATGTCCTTAACGCTGAAATCGCTAGGCTGCCTCAAAAGATGGACGTGAAGGTCTCCGTAAGGAAATTAAAATGGAATTAGAGTTCATCCACGTGGCTCTCTCAAAATGGACGTCACTCAAAGGAAAAAAAAACAAAGCAAAAGCAGTACTAAATCCCGTTACGGAATGAGTTTCAGACACGAAACAACCAACTAACTTAAGGTAAGGCTTGAAACTCAAAAATGGGTCCGGTGGAAAATCCCGTCATCATCATCATCATCGTCGCCAGTGTCCTCATATCCATTTCTGAATATACGCCTCCCCTTGGCCTCTCCATGCTGTACGGTTTGCGACTGCTTGGGTCCACCGGGTTCCCGCTGTTTCTACTATGTCGTCCTTCCATCGGGCTCGGGGTCTACCGCGGTTTCTTTTCCCTGTCATGGGCCTCCACTCTATCACTCTTCTACTCCAGATTTCCTCCTCCCTTCTTGCCAAGTGTCCCGCCCATTGACATTTTAGTTATACTATTCGTTCAGCTACGTTTTTGTTCGACCATTCGTTGGTCTTTCTGTCCTGCAGTCGTATGCCCAGCATTGCCCTTTCCATTTTCCTTTGGGTTACTTTTAGTCTTTCCATGTTTGTTTTTGTTCATACCCAGTTCTCTGAAACATAGGTAAGTGCTGGGAAGACACATTGATTGAAAACCTTCATTTTGAGATGTTTAGGGATCTTTGATTTAAACACTTGGGTTAGCTTGCTGAATGTTGCCCATGCCAATGCTGTTCTTCTGCTTATCTCGGCTTTTTGTATTGGTTCTGCCATTGACAATTTCTGACCCAAGTATACAGATTCGTCCAACAACTCTATTATTTTGTTGCCTATTTGTAGATTTCGTCCGTTCCCGGAGTTGGTCATAATTTTGTCTTGGTGATATTCATGTTTAGTCCTGCTTTGCTTGTGGCTTCGTTTAGGGTGGTTACCATTTCGTCTAGTTTGTTTATGTCATCGGAGAAGAGCACATCGTGTCATCAGCGAATCTGAAGTTAGGTAGGTATTCCCCATTTATATTTATTCCTATATTGTCCCATGGTAGGGTCTTGAAAACGTCTTCTAGAAGATTAATAAATAGTTTTGGTGATATGGGTCTTATACCTGTTTTTATTTCTACTACATTAACTTCCTCAGCTTGTATGGTAGCTGTTGAATAATCATACATGTCTTTTATTATTTGAATATATCGATGGTCTATTCTACATCGTTTCAATGCAATCAGCAGTGCCCACATCTCTACGCTATCGAATGCCTTTTCAAAGTCAATGAATGCCATGTATAGGCGTTGGTTATATTCGTAGGACTTTTCCATTATTTGTCTGATTGTGTGTATATATATGGTCTATAGTACTGTATCCTCCTCTGAAGCCTGCCTGCTCGCGAGGTTGGAATTCCGAAAATCCCACATAGGTAATATTTACGAAAAACTTTCACCGCGACACGAACACTCCTACTCGAACGGCAAACCGACGTAGAGTGACATACGCGAAACTTCCCGGAAGCAAAGGGACTTCCTCTAAAATCCCTACTTCAAGAATTACGAATGGCCAATCGAAACACGGCCTGCGCATCACATGTCACATCCCAGTTGATTTCAAAAATAAAAACCCAAAATTTTGATGTACAGTCATAGGAAGCCATTATCGATCTTAAATTAAAAGGGTAGGCAAACCACCTTCGATCGCCATTTTATCCATCGTGCGGCAAAGGTCACCATGCGAATAGATAATCTCGCTTGGATCGACATTAACGATCATTGAGCAAATAGCTTTAACTCAGTGTCACTTGCTGAGTTCCAGAGCGCAATGAGACCCTAAGGACGAATTAAAGGCCCGTTACCAGACCTGAGTTTGAATGGG
>MU182735.1:190343-205449 GCA_016904865.1 Pissodes strobi
AGAGAGAGAGAGAGAGAGAGAGAAGTGTGAGTGGAAGAGAGTGTTACCTACATTAATATACCTATATAGTAGCAGAGAAGGCGGACAAGACAGGCGGCGGCGATGGCGATGGCGGTCTATGGCGGCGGCGAAGCAGGAAGCGACGTGGATCTGATCTCAGCTGGGCGGCTTATATGGGCGGTAGTGGCGGTGGTATTCAGTGGTCTGGGCTGGTCGGCTGGCGTCTTCCTCGAGAACCCGGGTGTTCTGCCTGTTTAGTGTGACGCGGCCCGGTGTTGTTAGCTCGACGCGTGGTGGCCGTTAGGTGGGGACCTTGCGCGCACGATTCACGATGAGTGGCGCATCGTTCTCGGTACTTAGATTTTACGAAAAAGAATGATGTTAAGGGCCCGTAAAATGAGAAAGTTAAAACCTAGAGTTCATACCATACCCTAAAAATATAGTAACTTCGTTACAATTGAATAATTCAAATATAGCTAAGTATTTCCAACACGCTATCGTTGCCTCCATTTGGGATTGCTTCCTTGAATTTCATTTGACGCTGTTTGTCTTCAGTGCGTGATTTCTTGCCGTGATTCGGTGTAAAATAAATTTTATGACACGATATGGTACGTGCAATGTTACTAAAGGCAAAATAAAAATCCCATACAAATATGATAGAATTTAGAATTTTTTCCACTGTTGCTCATATTCATATCGAAAAATTACCTTTTAAATTTTCCTTTAGATAATTAAAAAGGCATAGCAACTGACAAGAGCTGAAATGAATAAAGACTGATTTTAACACTAACTTAGATTTTAAATCGGCAATAAACAAGAATAGAGCTCGATTTTTTTTGGTTATGATGTTTATTGGAAACCTTTCGGTTAAATTTAAATAAAAACATGGTTTTTAAAAATAATAATACAGGCTACGATTGGTCGAATGATAAAATAAAACCTAAAAATCGTAAGAGCAAATAAAAAATTTAAACTACTGCACTGGTTTGCTGTGTTCCTATTAATATCATCCCTCTAATTATCCCATGCCTTTTACCTAGATACTTATAAAAGCATTAGGCACTACCACAGCATTTTAATGCACAGCGATAAAAAAACTCTCAGCCAACATCTGTCTGGCATATATCAAAGTTGATTTTAAATCGAGTCTAATTTTTCAAAATCGTTTACGCGTGTACCTAAAATGGGGTGCGAATCTGTGCCTATTTCTTTTCGTGACGATGTTGATTGAAACCGTATCGATTAAATTCACATTCGAGAGGTGCATTGGAGCTACAGTTGACGATAACGATTGACTAGATTTTAGTTTATTTTTAATTTTGCGCTGTCATGTTGGCTAGAAAGGTATATGCTGAGGCTGCTTGTAAAGTGGCATTAAACAGATACGACAAAACTGGATATTACATCATCACGTGTAGGTATAAATATGTGTGGGAACTGTTAATTACCGCTGTAGATTTAAAAATCTTCCGATACAATGCCTGTAAAGGAATATTACAAATCGAAGATCCTTCAACATACTCATTTATTTAAATAACTAAGCTCGCTAATAATCCGCATGTAGTAAGCCGCTAAGGAAAGCACCAAAATCCTGTTAAACTCGGCGATAGTCATAAGACAAGAACACGTAGGATAGAGGATAATCGACGCTTATGTAGTTACGAACTTTCGGTTAGTACGACATCTTCTTTAGATTAGAATGGGAATGTTCCTGACATAAACCTTAATCGATATGACGGTAACGTTACAGACATCTCTGATCAGAATACTAGATTGTTGTAGAATATTGGCAGTAATGGATACAGGAATATAACAACTGCAAAACATACTATAAATCATGTACACATGTAACTTTAAGTACGAGATCAATTTAGGCAAATTACCTTTACTGTTAAAAATATATAAACAAGCTCTTACTTGGCATGACTAGTGCTATAAATTTAACACCATATTTGGTAAATAAATAAACCTATGTAAAATATAAGATGAATACTAAGGAAAATTAATCTGGTTAATGAAAATATAGCTTGAGTATAACCTATGGACGTGGCACATGGCTAAATAAAGTGGGTTCTGGAAGACCTGGCAAAAAAGCTTCAATAGAAGATAATAAACTTGCATTCTGATAATCTATTATTATAGTGAACGGGGGGCGGTCCTTTTAAACCGGGTCACTATTTTTACTATGCGAAACAGAGTATTACTATCTGCAAACAATCATATGTATGCTGTAATAATTTGTCTCTCATCGCAAACTGAGCAAAATGTGCGCTAGTAAAACGGTTTCGTTTATACCTCGCGATGACTGAATAAACTTCGCACTGGTCCAGTGTGTTTGGCGTGTTTAGCTATTCCATAAACGTACGTAATTTTTCTCAATTTTCATTTAATTTAAATATGAATAAACGACTGCCTGCGTTGTGTTATTGTTTCGAATTGACGATGCAACAAGCAGGAGAAAATAATTAGAAGCGCCGCCGGTGAGGTAATTTTTCACGTAATTGATGTCTATGACAAAGAAGCAGAAAATAAATATTAAGATATTCCTATTGAGCATCGATCGAAACGAGCTATATTTAGCACCGGTGCTTGTGAAAGAAGTACTATTAAAAGAACATAGTGCCCGTCCAAACCCTTCCGCAACTTCTATATTATGTCCTAGTAAGAAAAGATCGTGATGACCATATAAAGTTAAAATAGATATAGGAAATTTTCACGTAATTCGACGGACAACAGAAGATTTAAATTTAAATTTTAAAACAGTTCCGGCCTGCAAAATACTACTTGCTGCTATAAATGACAAAATAGATTTTTCGTACGGGTATAAATATAAATAAATATCTTAAAAGGAGAGCCTCGAGCGATTGCGTTGGATATTTCGAAGGCATTCGACAGAGTTTGGCATAACGGGCTGCTCAACAATCTGCCGTCCTTCGGACTGTCAGCCTCTCTCTGCAGCTGGCTTGCCAGTTTCCTTAAAAACCTATCTCTGCACGTTTCAATAGATGGACATATCCCAGAGACATTCACCATTAACGCGGGCGTGCCTCAGGGGGCAATACTTTCACCAACTCTGTTCCTCATCTATATTAATAACCTGCTGACCGAAACGAATAATCCTGTTTACAGTTTTGCAGATGACAGTACCCTTGTCTTCCAATTTAGATCAGAAAAATCTTTACCAGCGACTGAGACTTATCACCGCAGACAGGAGCAGATTACAGCAATTAATCAAGACCTGGACAAAATTAAAACTTGAGGCGACAGAAATTTGGTTCAGTTCAATGCAGCAAAGACCCAAGCAGTCACGTTTACCAAGAGGTGTCATACGGCGGGCCCTGACATCATTATGGCAGGATCGACCATTCCTTCATCCTCGTCAATCGGACTGCTGGGCTTCTCGGTCAACAGCAATATTTCCTGGCATGACCATGATGCTAACATCGCAAAATCAGCCTCTCAGAAGCTTGGTGCGCTATTTTGCAACAAAAAACTGTATACACCGCAGCAGTTGCTCTTGTTCTACAAAGCGCAAATAAGACCGTGCTTAGAATATTGCTCACACATCTACAGTGCCGCACCAAAGCACACCCTAAAGCTGCTGGATTCTATTCAGAAGAGAGCTGTGTGATGCCTCAATATCTAGGACCATCCTGACACCTTCCCACCCGACAGTATGCCTAGACTAAGCTATTTTTTATGCCTAGTATTATGACTGTGAACCTCACCATGCACTCTGTAATCATTTGGTTGGTTTTTATATACATTAAGCAGTCAAAGATATATTGAGATGGCAATGTTCCCTGAAGGCCTCTCGACAGTTCTTTTTAAAACTCATGCCAAACACAACACGCACAGCTTTCCTTTGCAATCCGAAAATTCGGCTAGCACGAGGCGCGTGTCCCCAAACCAGTAAAGCACAGGACATTATGGAATGAAAGAGGGAAAAATATGCTACCCTCATAACAGAGAGAGTCACATTATCAGAAAGACGTCTCAACGCAAATATAGCTCCCCTAAGTTTGTTTGCAATTTGTTCAATGTGATCTAACCACCTCAGCTAGGGGTCAAGATAGATTCCAGAAACTTCACAGTAGCAGTCTGCTCTTTCATATTGACTATATTTCGTAAAGAATATATAACTTGCTTAGTCTTATCCTGATTAAGAAGTAGGCCATTTGCGTAAAACGAGTCCTTTGCCTTCGACTGTGCAACCCCCAATCCTCTCAGAGCTTCACCCATTGTTCCCGCTGAGAAAGAGAGAGTTGTGTCATCCGCGAAGAGTGTGTAGTTGACATTATTTAAATCACCAAAAGGCAGATCATTTATAAAAATTAAAAAAAGTATTGGTCCCAATACAGAGCCCCAGATGATTTTAGTAGGGATATACTATTGGCAGAAAAGTTGTAGAACTGCAACTTGTTTAAGGAAAGATCATTGGCCACACAGTCAAAAGCTTTGCTCAGATTGCAAAACATGACTGCATTATATTGTAGAGAATCAAAAGAATCCAGGATTTCTGTAATTAGGTTTAATATTCCCACTACAGTATTCTTGCCCTTACCAAAGCCAAATTGGCAAGTTGAAACGCAACCATTTGTTTCAAGAAAATTTGTCATCTTCAGTGCAATGCACTTTTCAACTATTTTTGAAATAATAGGCAACAAACTAATTGGCCTATAATTAAAGATATCACCCCTATCTCACTTTTAAAAAATTGGGACTATCAATGCTTTTTTTAAAATATCAGGGAAAGTATTTTCCCTAAAGCATTGGTTAATTAACTTTGTTAGCGGTATAATTATAAGGTTTTTGATAATTTTAATCAGATTAGGGCTTAGTCCAAAAATGTTTCTACTTTTCTTGTTTTTTTAAGTTATTAATAATATCGCTCATTTCAATAAAGGTGATAACCGAAAAAGAAAAATTATTCAATGGTGAGGTTCTATTTTTAAGATTTTATAGAGGATCTTTTTGATTAGTGGGTATGTTCTTAACAAGATTATGGGCCATATTATAAAATAAACTCTTAAAATTATCAGGAGTCAGTTCTTGAGGTACTTTATCCTCATTTTTTATATTTCTTTGATGATTAATAATATTGTCAAAGAGGATTTGGGCGCTAACCACCACGTGTAGCAGAGATTATGGCTTGTGGTGATCCTCTTTGCTCTTGTAGGGTGCGAAGCGCAGATGATGATGATGATGACAGAGGACAAAAACTCGCTTCGTACTAAAGACACGGCACATATAACAACCAGCAATATCACATCTTCTTTTTTCGCATCTGCGCAAGTCCGCGCGCAAGATATTCCTTGGTAGGAAATCCGTCAAACTGCCGCCAGCGGCGTCGTGTTTTTACGACTAGTTTATTTTATTGCTATTGGAGTTAAATCGAAACCATAGGCGTGTATTTGTCAAATAATTGACATTGTGAGAGACGAACGTTATTTATGACATTGTGTAATGCAAAAAGCCATGGTGTTTAAGCAATAAGTACTTGTACACCAGAGATATTCTTCCAAGAAGAATTTCTTTAGATTTCCTGCTCATACAACAAGGTATACATACATTTCATAACCCATTGATATTTGAAATTTTATATTACGGCTCTGTTAAAGGGAAATCATACTTATACATATTTCAAATCCAGCCCTGACTTTTCCTACCGAACTGACATTAGCAAGGTCAAATTTAATTTTTCGCATGACAGGTCGAGTAATATTGCTGGTTGTTATATGTGCCGTGCTAAAGATACGTCTATTACTGCCCAGGTTTAGTATACATGAAGGTTTGTACTTAGGTTGCTAACTATGTTTACATATATTTTACCAGAGGAGCGTGGGACGCATGACTATTCGTTGAAGACTTATCAGACGCGACTAGTTCGGTTTCATGAGACAAATCGAGGCTTCCTTGAAATACTTTTGAATTCTGTTGTGTCTGGGAGAGTTATTTGGGTTACTTTATAGAGCTGACTTTAATTAACTTATTTTTATTTATTCTTTTAACTGACGTGTTTTAAGAGAAGATTAGTTGTGCATTCTCCGTAAAGGAACTAAATACGAAAGAGAGTCTTTCCCGTTAAGGTACAAAATAACTCAGGTTGAACACCCAAGAGCCTTTCCCTTATGGGTACAAAATAGCTCTAGATGAACAGTGAGGTGAACTTGATGCCAGAACGCTCCCTAAAGGATCCACGAACTGAAATGTTTAGAAAATAATCATAATAATTAGTATTTGAAGATCAAGCATCAAGTTCAAACTTTAAACTGAGCATTATTTTTTAGTGAATATGATTTCTAGTTTACACATGCCCTTCTCCGTCTTGCATTGGTCCCCAATGCAAAACATCTTTTATGGTTAAAAAGTTCAAAAAGAAAAGAATCTCCCTAATAAATAAAGATTTGTTAGCGACTGCCAAAGAAATAATTCAAAAAACTCTTATCGATCAAAAACTCATTTTTGATGAGTATGTTTAAAAGAGTGGAACCCCTTTAAATATTAACGAGTGGTCCTCAATATTCGAATAGTCATATCGTTCCCCACATAATTACATTTAAGTTATATTTGGGCACTTTTCAATTTTGGTTCTGGCTTATAGTTTAGTTCGGGCCTGGATTCCAGCCGATGGTTATCCATGGATGAGGTCCGTACTAAATTCCAGATCCTTGTCGTGGAACTCTATTTGGCTGCTGTCCGTATAAGGGCTCCATCTGACCGAACTGTGGGTCTACATTGAATAGTGCTCCATGTACATGCAAAAAAATATAAACAGGACATTAGTAAACAATATTGACACCAACCTCTTAATCTAGTGGTTATCATGTCGGTTCCTACGATTTTCCCATATTTTATCCTCAAATGCTTTATTAGTGAAAAAAATATATACTAATTTTCATCCTCTGATAATATTATCTTATGATTTACCAATTAAGATCGCAACCTATAGTTTATATCAGATAATTATATGGTTAATTCGAAAAATATTATTTTATATCTTGGTTGGTACACTGTATACCTGACATCAAAAATCGAATTATTGTTATGTTATTGATATTATCAAAATAATTGTGAAGTAACTAATGCTTGCATTCCATTGCCTGTTTATTTCTGTTGAAAATAAAAATATTTTATTAGCGAATGCTGACGCCTGATTTATTTGAATGTTTGGCCTTGTCTCGATAAACTAAAAGGATTATTCATAATTATATTTATTGTAACATCGACTGCTTGACCCCGTAACCGTTGACCAGTTTGTTTGGACCAATATTAATTACAGTGGATATTTAAGACATGTATGGGTTATTTACACCTTTTTTCTGCAATTATATTGCCTGATGTTGATTTGAATTGAATATTAGTATTTTTAATTATTATCCTTCCCAGATATGCGCACTCTCTAAGAAGGGTAATGTTTTTATTTTCGGTGTAGATTACCTCACACAAGTTCAAGTTTTCCGCTTATTTCTGATCATTTAATCTATCTCTACGTATATTGTCTACATATTTCAACTATTTTTATGTATTCTCTATGTTTTGTGTTGGTCGACACTTTTGTGATGTATTCTCTTTAATATTACCTCCTATCTTAAACTTTTAACCTATTTTCCTGTATTTCTCTTATTACTCTAGTTTACTATCTTCTCATATACTGTATACTTTTCCTTATAACTTTATATATGCCCATCTATAGCTTCTAATTTCAACTCCTAGGTCCTCATTTTGCCCAAGTGTTCGACTTATGATCTTCCCTATTAGGTACTTATCTGCGACAGTTGGCTGCAACATTTCCTATACGACCTGTATATCATTTCGCTTTCTAGCTGTTCCTTTATTTTAATTCAATATTATAACTTTTTACTCTCAATATTATCTCTTTTATTCTCCAATTTCTAATTTAATTAAATGCCTGTGTGTTTTTTCTGTAACTTTCCCAGTAAGGTACTATCGTTAAACACTTGCATTTAAAATTATAACTTTTTCCCCTAGTTATATATCACAATTTCTCATTTCCTTCCTTTAATGCCTACGTGTTATTCAATGATTTTCCCGATAAGGTACTGTCGTTAACACTTGCATTTTAAGTTATAACTTTCTTCTTTAGTTACTCGAATCTCAATTAAAAAAAAGTTCTAACGCCCATGTTTATTTTTCCCTCTACGATTTTCCCAATTAGGTACTTATCGTGAAGATTTGCGTTCTTAATCAACTCCTGTACTATCGTCCTCTACGCCACCTTCTTAGTTTCGTCGTTTCTGTGTGTATTTGCTTAGTTTTTGGTTACTTCTTAATTACTTAGTTACGTGTTCCTTCTTCGTTATTTTTCTTTTTCCTTTTTTTGGTTTTTTTCTTCTTATATTTAAATTCCTTTCTTCTAGTTTCTGTTATCGTATGTACCTTAGATAATAGTTTTACATGATTTTCTCTATGTTTGGCGATATCTCTATTATGCTTTATATATACTTTCTATGAAACTTTATTTTCATTTTTTAGTTCCTCGTATATTTTGCTTTCCAACTATCTGACTTGTGAATTTTCCCTGTTTGGTACCTATTCTGAGATAGTTAAGTTTAACAATTCTTTATATGCCTTGTATATACGTATTTCTCAGTATATCCTTTATTTCCATGTTTCCTACTTCTTAAAAACTTCTTCTTATTCTATTAGCTTCATCATTATGGTCTTCTTTGTCTTCTTGTTTTATGATATGAATTGGTGATGCCTTGGTCCCTGAATCCATCGTGTGGGTGTCCTTGAGCTTAATTTGTTTTATTGGTATTTATTATGCTTATTTTGCCATGGGATAGAGATGTTTTCATATAACTCCGGGAGCAGTCAAGTTACTCCTCGAAGGAACGAAATTCCGCCCGCAGAAAAGATTCACTCCCTCTGGAAAATGTGTGATGAACAACTCGAAGTCACTAATCTCTGTAATACCCAGTAATGTTGATTGATGGTATCTCAAAGCTGAAGGGAAGCTGGTACACGAATTTAACCTTGTGGATCTCAATGGCTATAAATTGGGTTTGGAGATTTATTTAATTCTGATGAAAGAAAAAAGAAATTATTTTGACTGACCCTGTATATCAAGGTGCACAGCAATCGAAACGGCACTTGTCAAAATGCCTTGAAGAAAAAAAAAGACGATACACATGCTATGTCTACGGGGGTCCGAATGGCGTTACTTGTAGAAAGGTCGAAAAGGCACTTCCACCATGTGACTTCACTGCATCTAAATAACTGAAACGCCTCTGGGGTTAGGGATCTGAACGGCTGCCTCCAACGGTTATCTCCTCGGCGAATCCATAGTCCTAGGTCCAATGTACGGGGATCAGAACGGGCCTCCACCACGTGTCAATTTCTTGGTACTAAGGATCAGCACGGCAGCCTCCAAAGGTATTTTACCAGAGGAGCGTGGAACGCATGACTATTCGTTGAAGACTTATCGGACGCGACCCATTCGGTGTTATGAGACAAATTGAGACTTCCTTGAAATACCTATTACTTAAATTATGTTGATGCTATGAGAGTTGCTTGGGTTACATTATAGAGCTGACTTTAATTAACTTATTTTTATTTATTTTTTTAACTGACGTGTTTTAAGAGAAGATTAGTGGTGCATTCTCCGTAAAGGAACTAAATGCGAAAGAGAAGTTAACCCCCCGGAGTCTTTCCCGTTAAGGTACAAAATAGCTCAGGTTGAACACCCAAGAGTCTTTCCCGTATAGGTACAAAATAGCTCTAGATGAACAGTGGGGTGAGCTTGTTGCCAGAACGCTCCCTAAAGGATCCACGAACTGAACCAAGTTGTCGTTTACTCGGTCCGCTCGATCTTTTATACTAAAATTTGTTGAAAGTTTACTAATTGTTTTTAAAACATGTTTAGATAATAATCATAATAATTTGTATTTGAAGATCAAACATCAAGTTCAAGCTTTAAACTGAGTGTTCTTTTTTAGTGAATATGATTTCTAGTTTACAATATTCCACATCGTTTTTGTGAGATTTCTAGATGAATTTATAGCACGATCATTCGCAGCTATTTTAGCATGCTTAATAGCTTTTTTATATTGTTTTTTAAAATTCGTGTATTCTTTAATCACGTCAGTTTGGCCTTGTTGCCTATTTGTTTCTCCCAAAAACCCAAGACAATCCCTCATTTCTCTTAGATCGTTGTCAAACCAGAACGTATTTCCAGGCTGATCAGAGCGTACCTTTACTTTTTCTCGGGAAATGCTGTTTTATAGGCACATTGCAGTATTTGTATAAATTTTGTGAATTTTTCTTTGACATTTTTATGAGGATCATTTGTGAAATTAGATCAAAATCCAAAGAAGCATAGCTACAATGTCAGATATACCAAAGGGCACATGTAGATTGTGCGGATGTCCCCAGAAAGACGAAAAAATGTATTTGTGATATTTGCAAGGACTAAATTCTAATTTGTTACTGTGTTTATTTTCGTTTCGGGATTTATACGTATTTTTACGTTTAGTTTTCTTGTATATATATGATTTTATGTTAAAAAGAAAATTTAACACACAATACACACAATATAAAAGGTTTTATTTCTAAAGTTGTCGAATATATCACTGGCTATCGATATATATCAAAAGATTTAAGCTTAGCTCATTTTTTCATTATGTTTTCTGGGTTAAAAGCTAAGTATGTCATTATGTCCGTCTCTCCCCTAGGTGAGGAACAGAGATGGTGAAAGTTTTGCGCCCTACATATTTCATTTAATTCTCTTTTAGTATTAGTGTCTCAAAAGGGAAGTAAGTAGTAAGTATATTTAATTTGTATTATTTGGGCTCAATAATTGAATCGTTTTGAGCTATCGATTTATCCTTAATATTACTATTATTATTATTTATTATTAACTTCTGGTATCATTATTGTTTATATTTTATTGGTGAATTTCTGGCGTCCAGCCCTGAATTTATTATTCACATCTTGTTTTGTTGCCAAGACTAAGCAAGAATGAGTTCCATATTTCAACTTGGTTATTTACCGACTTGGGCCGTCTACAAGTTGGTGGCTCCCGCCCACTCTCCGATATTTGAGCGAGGGCCTAATTTATACGCTTGGGCGACAAGTCGTTCTGGCCTACGCACAGGAAATTGAAAATTTTCTTATTTCAATTTTAAGTTTTTAATTTAACTACATTCGCTCGCTCACACTCTTCTAACCTGAAGTGAAGGTAACTAAATAAAATTTGAATACAAGAAAGAGCGTGGGACGCCGCTGGAGAACATCTGTTATTTATCTTATTGATCTCGCCTAGAACTAGTATCTGCTCTTCAAGCGGATCAAAACTGGTTCTGAACGGTTCTAGATCAACCTCCGGGGGCGAGGGATATAGAACACTTCATTCACACTGCTAGGTTACGAAATCGTACTTCCTTGTGGTAATTTTGAAACTACTGGTCACAGCCGTGGTATTTACTCGTTTTAATAAGTACCAGTAAAAAGATTCTCCAGAGCCAAGTTTAATCAGAGTTTCATTTTTCAAATTCCTCTGCAGAATGGGGCGCGAACTTGTAGCAATATCTTTTGTCGCGACAAATCTTCACACGTAAGAAGTTTCTATTTTATTTTTACTTACCGAAATAGTCTCTAAAGGAAAGCGCCCAATCTCATCATAATCAAAGCACTCTCAGGCAAAATTGACGCGCGAGCGTGCGTATATTCCCAAATCAAATACGTTTCGAAGCCTACGCATCCAATACACGGCGGGAACACGGCCGATTTATTTAAGGGAAAAGCGGCGGCAGCCGGAATGATTTTACCCGTTAAATTATTGACGACGAAAGCGAATTCCTTCGAGTGAAGCATTCACACGCGGCATGTTAGCCCAGCCAAGACAAACCTTGTTTATAGTACCTTCGTATCGTTGTTCCAGAAACCCTGAGATAATGCCAACCTCATATTCTCCTATGGCAAACCTAGTAATTTCTAAGAAATGAATCAAGTACAATACAACCGAATTAGTAACGAGTCTGGAATAGAATGAGGTTCGACTAGGCTACATGCAAGAAAGCCGTACCGTCTTGATTGGGGTCAAAAAGTTTATGAATGATCGTAAACATAGTCAGGGCCATGCCAGACTGCACCTTCTCTGTCTGGCAAAGGAAGAAGCCCCATAAAATGGTTTAATAGAAATTTTTCCATTGTTACCTCAGCACAGTTCTGTATACGATGGTTTCGTTAAATATTGATATCCCATGAGCTTCTGATAGCTACACTATGTAACGTGACGGTTGCGGCAAACTTTATGATAATTTGTAAACCATTTCTAAACCATTTTCGTGCGACAACTTCTATTTAATGTAACTGCGCCTCGAAGCTTTAATGTGGTACCTAATAAACTGAGTGATAGTCTTCATGCCACAAACAATTCTGTCGATAGAGTGTCTCAAAAATCTCCTCCATCTTGCTAAGAATAAGACAATGGTGTTTACAACTTCTCTCACTTATGAAACGTTTCCTTCCAAGCATCTGATAATTCTGATAGACTATGTTAAATCTCTTTTCTGGCATCGGATGAATGGCATATGATGATGAAATAAATGATATAACCAGCAAGTCCAATAAATGCTTTTCAATTCAATTCAATAATAGAGTTTAACAGTTTGCATTGCAAAACGAATATTTTTTTCACAAGAGACAGTCCACGAAAGCGTCAAAGCACAATGTCTCAGCGACATCTGATTCTTTTAATAATACATATATTTTGGCACGTATACGATGATATTTCTCACTCGGGTGCAGAAGCATGTGATACCGTGGCGAATTCATAAAACATTAGGTTAGCAGGCACAGAGCGAGGTAATTTTGAGGGCAGAAATATTGACGGTAAAGGGGAAAATCCCATTTTGAATGGCGCCGACATGTTGCTGTTGGCAGATATTTTATTATTCCGAGGGGGTTGTTTGCTTTGGAGTAGGCTAAGCTTGAACAATAAAAAAATTAGAGCTCATGATCGTTATTTTTTTTAATTATTGTATTGTTATAAATAGGAAATGTATGTTGATTGACGTATCCTCCGTTCTCCGAAAGATGTATTTATCTCAAGATTAGACCAGAAAAACAGCTATTTCATTGCCAATCAAATCTGATCGAATTTCGTCTGATTTGATCAGACTCTTAACGGAAGAAGAATTGCTCTCTTGCTTGATTGATGATACTAATTCGGTCATTTTGGGTCTGTCGGATGATGAGACCAGAATGATGGAAAAATTGTTGACAATGATTTCGATATAACTGCAGTTTTGAGGGATATCAGTGATATATAAGAGTAAGTTGATGTAGATGCAAATGAAAATGGAGAGAATGAAGATAGTTCGCCACTTCATCCAGAAAATGAAGAAGAAGAGTGGAAAAATGATAAGGATAATCAAAAGACAAAAAAAAATTAGATTTTTGAGAGTTTTAACTTGACAAATATGCAGAACAAAAACTGGAGGAGCAATATCAAGGCATATGCGATGATTTTCTGCAGAAGAACCACAACCTGAAGAATTACAGGTCTCCATATATTTTTTCATGCGTTATTTGCCAGACTCCTTATTTCAGTAAATCTGAGAGCTGACGAATCTATATGCAACACAATATAATATTCCCCCAACAAAAGAAGAAATAAAGTTTTTTTTTTTGGAATCCGTATATTGGTGGGGAATTTGAAATTTCCAATAGCAAGGATATATTGGAGTGCTTCTCTTGGCATCACAATTATAAAGGATAACATGGCTTTCAACAGATTTTCGAAATTGCGATATTCAATGCATCTGGTAATGTGATGAGAGGAAGCAGTGAAGATCGTCTATGGAAAGTACATAAGAAATAGGTGCAAGAAGCTTTCTCTAGAAAATATTGTCACGAATTGGTTTTTATCCGTGACGCCACGCCTTGCTTAGCGTGCAGGAGAATAGCTCAGATTCGTAATCGCTCTACGTCAGGTGAGAAGAGATGATAAAAGACACGTTTATAAAAACAATAACAAGTTTATTTATAAACAAACTTAACAACAGTTATACTGTACGCGGTCAATAATAAATGCGTGTAAAAAGCTTATGCGAGCTGGGTTGTTTTTTATTTATATACTTGTTTTAATATTTATAAGTAAGTCTTTAGCTTCTCTCGATGACGGAGTACTTTAATCTAAGTTTGACACAGATTACTAAGGCAATAGCACTACTTTAAAAAATCCCCTTACTGAAATTCCCCGGGTGCCGTGTACCTATGTACATGTACATCCGGGTTGGGTAGGGGCCTGATCTCCCTGTACCTGTGTACAGGTGCTCTCAGGATATTTAGGTTGCGAGATAGAACAACTAGCAGAGTACTAAAGTTATGCATTTTAGTAGTTTACAATCAACAAATCATTCCCTTCAAGGGACAGATAAATTTAAAGTAACACTTACAAACAAACTTGTGGATAATGGCTCGTCAAAGTGGCCAGATTTATTATCTCATCACATATCAAGGAGCAAGCACTGAAATAAGTGATGAAGACACTCAATTTGGACCAGCAGCTGGTACGGTAATGCAGCTAACTCATAGAATAGGTGGCAAGAACCACGGGCTATATTTTTACAATTATTTTACTTTCTACCACCTTTTTCACCCCCGACCCAAAAATCAGTCTTGGCTACTGACCCCATCAGAGTGAGTCGCTTTTTTCAATCAAAACTGCTTAACGACAAATACCTCAAAAAGCAGGAAAGATGCAGTTTCGATGTTACATTTTTAACAATCATTTGGATATCCTTGTCCAATGTCAGTAATTCTTAAATTTCCGTACCAATTCTCGTTTAAATCTCCAAAAACAATAATTTATTTTCTTAAATTTAAAAACTTCAATATATTTTATCACGCCATTGAAATGCCTCAATTTAATGCTAATCAATTTATCTACGCTACTGGGTTTCGGATATCCTGAATTTAATTTGATTAGGTGGCGATGCAGATAGGCAATCAGTAATACTGATTGTATATTGGGTAACAATTTTACAGGTTTTCATTAGTTATGAGGTAACCCGCCTATTTAAAATATTATTTCATTAGACCTTATACATTCAGTTTTGGGACACCCTATATATAT
>MU182735.1:205849-234314 GCA_016904865.1 Pissodes strobi
AATTTACGAAAGAAAGTTCTTTTTCGAAAGACCAGAATATTGATACAAGAGCTTGATTTTCATTCAGGTCCGGGAAAGCACCAGCTGTGACCGGTTTCGACTTTCACAAGTCTCATCAGACAGGCTAGTGGGTATCGAAAAAGAACTTTCTTTTGTAAATCATATATTATAGACCAAGAAATGCCATATTTTTATTAAAGGGTACTATCGAGTACAAAAAATCGATTTTGCATGTGGTTACTACCTGCGAAGGAGAACCGATACATTCAAAATCGGTTTTGTTGGAATTGGAAACTTTGGCTCTCGTAAATGATGAGACAAGTCACCAAAGTCCTACATCGAAATACGTCTACCGATATATGGGCAGCGTGGACAAATTGAACTTCCTCCTCAGCATTTATAAATCCTACAAGTGACCAAAGAAGTGGGCGGTTCCCATGACTACCCATGCTATCGATATGCCTCTCGTGAATTCATGGATTGAATATAATAAAGAGACAAAGCTATTATGGGAGTGCAAAAAAACAAAATACCAGATTTCCGTAAGAGAAAAGCGCAGCACCTCATTCTACTCTGAGAAACACCTAAGCGAGGAAAACTTTCGGCTCCCGATGAGTCTCAGCAAATCTTCAAAAAAATCAGAACAGAACAAGGGTTAATATTGGAGTAGAGACCCAGATAAACAAGTTTTATCTGGGTTAGAGATATGAACAGTATGGTCACTTTCCCGACATAGGCAACAAGAAGGTGAGTACATAGAAGATGCAAAATTCATCTGAGTTTCGTGAGTGATCCGAACTATCAAAAATGTTTATTAATTTTCTAACCAAAATTATGCTTGTTTTGTAATAAAATGCTTTCGGTTTTTTTAGGCCAGCATGGCCATCTTGATCGAAAAGTCATAAATCATAAACCGTATGACCAATCAAGAAACTTTCTAAATAAAACATGTTTAGGAATATATTTCGGGGTGGTATACCACATATCATATTTCTTCTCCTCTACAGAGAAATCTGTGACTAAAAGGGTTAAAAATATAAATAAATATAGCTCACGTGTGTGTTGATGTCACGGATCGACAACACCTTTCTCCGGTGACCGATAATTCGTCAACCATCTACGACTAATTAAAACATGTCAGAACGTCTTAAACATTTTTTTTGTTGATTCGATTAACTGTATACGCGTGAAGCAGGATTTTATAAAAATAGAATAAATATGACATTAACATGGAGTACTTTTTGCTGGTCTCTCCATGAACATTCGTAAGAGATACTGGTCCAACTTGTACTAGAAACCCATCGTAACATGTAATGATTCATTTTAAACTTGCAGGAAACCAACATTACTTCCGTCTATTCAAACGAGTGCTCGAGTGGATGGGTCGAGAAGGATCTACTGCTGGACCTCCTCGATCATCCAATTTATAAGCCCATTATTGTGTTTTTGTTGTAGAATATGATTTATGCATGACTGATATGTAAGAACATTCAAACGAAGCATATTCATTCAATGAACAGGTCCGCTTGTTTCCTCGTCTTCTCGACCATATGATTTGATTTGGCTACTTTTGAATCCCCTCTAAATCTGTAAAACAGGAAAGAACTGCCACAAAAAATGTTTTACTGCGAGGAAATACGTCATCCTGTAGGGAATGCATAAGAATCCTAAAAACTCATGTTATGCCTTGTAACAAATTATTCAACTAAATCCGCTGCTATTTAGTTCTTAGCTTTGTTTAATTACCATGGAGTTCAATTTGTTTCTGTTAAGTTAAAATGCCGTTAGAGAAGCGCTAAAACCCATTTCGCTAATTTTGTACGCCACATACATATAATATATCAGCAGATTTATCAAACAAGACCTTGTGGCAGATTATTCAAATGCCTGAAATGTGTGATTTATAGCCCCTCTATTGTTCTAAAGCGTTTCCTCCATAAATTCTTTGATGATTAATATCATCTTAGTTGTGTTTGCGCCGCCGATCGACACACTTTATTGCCCTGAAAAGGTTTAAATCCTTACATAGCACTAATGGCTCTATTGATTTTCCTGCTTATTCGACGCTATAATAGGCGCTTTGTATGCTTTTTCGACTTTCAATATGTTCTTTGTTTTTTTTTTTATATAAATGTTAGAACTGATATGAAATATTAGACCTTGACGCAAATATTAAAATATTGTAAATGCAAGTATATAAATGACTCTGAAATTTGAAGGTAAGCAATTATTGTGATATAACACAAATTAACAAGGAAAAAACTAAACCCCGGCCCGTTCAACGATCGATTCTTATTAAAGAAAGATAGGCCAGTTCATCGCAAGGAAGAGACACTAGATATGTGTAAAAATGGAAACCTCTTCAAATAAATATTTTTAGGTACTTTTTTATGGCAGTGGCACACACAATAAAGGGAGATCCTATGGAATACGACGAGCGGTGTGTGTGCGAAGATGTTGATTGACACGGTTCTTAAATAGTTGTAATTAGGGAGAAACAGATGCCCTAGGAGTGTGTTTCATAGTAATACAGTGCGCCAGACAAAGGAGTCCTTGTAAGGCGACGTTCTAGGTGTTTCCACTTGTACAACGACTGATGCGCTCTTGCCGCCTGTCGCGACTGTTTGACAGGCGTTGCTGGGGGCGGGATGATGCGGGCCAAATCCTGGGAACATGTGCCGTGAAAATATCTGCAAAACACGGATTCTCTGCGGTGTTTCAGACTATCCAGATCCCGAGTCAACTCCGGGTTGCCGACTCACAGCTCTCTTCTGAATGGAATCCACAGCTTTAGGGTGTGCTTTAGTGTTGTAGATTCGATCTTGGTCGATTTTCTAAACAAACAGAGAATGCTCATAGGCACTATAAATTACCATAGGGGCTAGTTCTAAAGTGAATTTGTTAATAAAGCAAAAACCTTTAGCATTATATGAATTATTTAATAAGTTATTTTACCTAAAAACAACTTAAATCTCATAAATAACAAAATATAAACATTAAATTAGTGCATCTAGTCAGTGCTATGATATGGACAATATTTGTCGGTGCTAGGTATCGACCTTGCACGATACCAGAAGAATAATGCCTTTAAAAACTAAAGCATTGCATAAACCATTGTAATCCTAACCAAGTATATGATTATAAACACAATCTTGCAGCTAAGTACAGTTAAATGTTTGTTAAAGTTTCTGCAGAACCACTCAGTATGAGCTTGGTTAACTGACATAACGCTGCGATGAAATACAGTAATATACAAGCAATAACAAATGGATAAATGTTACCTTAATGTCCACAATAAGCTACTATGTACACTATATTCACCAATTGACGAGCAACGTTGAATCGTTTAGCAGTTTATCTTCCAACACGGGGGAAAGTCACTTCAAAAACACATACTAAGTCTTTCCTTAGCTTCTATATACAAAGTACTTCAACTTCTTGCAAATAAGAATGACTCAAGTTGCAGTGGATATAGAATATTATGCAGTCATATGCATAAATAACTTGTTTTGTGGAAATGCGGTTTTTTATGCACGCAAACATGGATTCTAAAACACGCTACGCAGGTCGCGTAGGTAGGCTAAACTCCGTGTAATGGAAATAGCGTTTATGAGAAACTTTATGTTATAATAAAGCGGACAGAATATTGGCCGAGTGCCAAGAACGCCGTTCACTTTTCGGCTTTTGAGAGAGTGATTGTGAACGAGTGAGTTTACTTACATGGCTGAGTGCTACAGGAAACGCTTACTATAGCGTCTTACTTTTGCCGGAGATGGCCGGGAGCCAATAGATGTCTTTTACTTGTAGGCTTGTGAGAGAGTGAATTGCCGGAGGTGGCCGGGAGCCAATAAATACCTTTTACTTGTAGGCTTAAGACGACTACGACGGGTTGTCGCAATGGCAGAATACCACAATACCACAAATGCTGTTTGAGAGAGAGAATCTTGAGAGATTGGGAGTTCTCAACACGTGAAACTACATGGCATGGCCGGGAGCGCGCCTTCAGCGCGGCTTACTTGGTTGGTGGTCAAGAAGCTACTGAATTCTAGAACGTGAGAACTAGATCCTCCCCTTTTGGCGGAGGAAGTTACATCACTCCGGAAATATAATTTCCATAAAGAGCAAATAATGTAAATACAGAGAAGTTATATAAATCTTAACATCAGCGATTGTCTAAAATAAACTTATGAATTTTAAAACAAACCTGGTCGAAATACATTAACTAGTATTTATAAAATTCGATTACTATAAGTCAAGTCAATAAGTATTTATTCAATAATATGGACATATACCATTTATACAATAAAATACAGTTCAGGAGCACAATGGACCTGAATCTATGGGTGCACCATGTGTCTTAAGGATTTACAATCCTGTAATCCTATAATCCTGTAATTTGTCCAATAGCAGGCGGTAAAAACCGATGAAGCTATTGCTGCATTTAAGTATGTTTTTTTTTGTGTTTGTGCAGGTATAACTGTTTATGCACTGTAGTGTATCATTCTAACTGCATTATTCTTAAGTTCCCTGTCTAGTCTATTTATGAATGCATTGACACTTCGGGCTGTCACTGCCTGTTCTTCCAGTGCATTCCATGAATAAACAACTCAGTTGCTTATAAAGTTTTTTTAGGAAGTTTTGCTGCTTTTTCTTTTTCGAGTTTCTTGGCGTGCCCGCGAAGATTGCTTTGATTTTGTATGAAGATCTGTCTGATGTTGCAATTGTAGTAGTCACTAGTGATTTTGTATGTTTCAATTAAGTCTCCTCTATGTCTTCTCTCCCTCAAAGTTGTTAGTTTTAGTCTTGTCAATCTTTCTGTGTATGGAGGTCTCGTAACTCTGGTGGTATTTTTGTAACTTCTTTGTATTTTTTCTAAAACCTCTAATGCAATAAAAAATAATAAATTCTCAATAAAAATAAAAATAATAAATACACACAAACAATTAAAGAGATTAAGAATAGATACATTTAAAGTAGGAAAAAAAAGCTTGATTCAGTAAGAAATACCTTTTTTTTAACTTTTAATCAACAAAATCTAAAAGAAAAGTGCCTATAACTTTACTTCAGGATAGGCATCTTATCACAAATATATTCAAAGTTTTCCACCTATAGATCAGAAATTTAGAGAAGCTAAACTGATTGCTTCTGTCTTCGCTGTGACAGCACAGTAACTGGCCGGATGCGTTTCTGCTTGTAGCTGACACGGCCTTGGGTTTCGAAATACATGGAGGTCATTGGCCTAGCACGAATAATGCAGTTCGATGCAGGACTGCTTCTGTTGAATTTGAACTCGTCGAGTCATGATACAAAGAAAACTGTTTTCTTGTATCATGCTGCCTGGGTGCAGATGAGTAAACGTTGTAACAAGAGATGGCGCGCTATGAGCATCGCCGAGGTTTTTAATACATTCTTTGATTATTTTGGATTGCGAACCACAGTGGCGTGGAATGTAAATATAATACAAATTAAATTGCTAGATTTAAAAACATGTTCAAATGGGTTTTGAACATTTTAGTGCGGCACCCCAGATTTGTGAGCAATATTCTAAGCACGGCCTTATTTGCGCTTTGTAGAGCAAGAGCAACTGCTGCGGTGTATACAGTTTTTTGTTGTGAAATAGCGCACCAAGTTTCTGGGAGGCTGATTTTGCAATGTTAGCAACGTGCTCATGCCAAGACATATTGCTGTTGACGGAGACACCCAGTGGTCCGGTAAATGTGGCTGCTTGGGTATTTGCTGCATTGAACTGGACCAAATTCCTGTCACCCCAGGTTTGAACTTTCTCCAGATCTTGATTAATTGTTGTAATCTGCTCCTGTCTGCGGTGATAAGTCTCAGTCACTGGTAAAGGTTTTTCTGATCTAAATTTGGAGACAAAGGTACTGTCTTCTGCAAAACTGTAAACAGGATTATTGGTTTCAGTCAGCAGGTCATTAGTATAGATGAGGTACAGAGTTGGTGAAAGTATTGCGCACTGAGGCCTTACCGTGTTAATAGTGAATGTGCCTGAGATGTGTCCATCAACTGCAACGTGCACCGATCGGTTCTTAAGGAAACTGGCAAGTCAGCTGCAGTCGTATGATTTAAACAACCGAAGGTATACAAAATTAAAAACAGGGGAGATTCCGGGTCGGTCGGATGTGAATCGACACATTAACCAACAAACGCCCAAGTATTATTTTTAGTAGATATATTTTGTGCGTCCTGTAACCTCTGCCTCCGGCAGAGATTTTTTTTAGAGCTTGGCACCGTGGCAATCAAATTTGAGATCTGGAAGTAAAAATGTTGTCATTTCTCAGCCACCTAGGCTATAATAGTTATTTATGTACCAAGGGTATTAAGTAGATGTTTATGCCCTGAGGGCGACAATATTACAAACCCGAGGGCCAGAAGGTTTATAAGTCGCCGAAGGGCTTACACATCTATTAATACTCGTGGTGCATACAAACTTTTATGTCATACTAGTTCGGTATTGCATTCACAATATGTAAATATTTAAAAAAATACGAATTCAATCCAATTATTTGAGTCCATAAAGTGTACTTTATGCCCGCACGGGCCATAAAGTGGACTTAATGCCCCCACGGGAATAAAGTAGTCCATTATGTAAATGGTATCTAAGGTATAAAAACACAATAATGTATTGGTATGACATAAAAATGTTTAGAGCCTGGCGCCTGGCATCTGCCGCTCAAATCGAAATCTGTCACTGAGAATGTCATTTTTCTTCTGGTAATCATCATGGGGAATGTAGAAGACGTGAACTATCTAATTCTTCATAAACCCTCGGCTCTTGGAAGCTTTTCTCGAATATTTCGTTTAAGCTCGGGGGCGAAGTTTGTTTGAGAAGAGGAATAGCAGGATGTAGTTTCTTAATTTTTCTCAATAAGGTTGTAAATTACAACTTTTCTGCTAGTGCCAAAAATAGTGTGTAATTCGTTTCTTTACCTAAAAGTCCATCCACAGCCACAATAGAGTAAATCAAAACAAACAACGGTGCATGATCGCCAGGGGTTCACCGACTACAAGTTGATAAAACGATTGTTATTGGCTAACACGGGAGACGTGAATCGTTTCATCGGCATTATGGAATTTGCCAGGGGCTCATTCAGTCTTCAGTCGCTCGTTGCATCGTAGCATTTTAGATTTTTTTGATTCTTTTAATTTTGCATATTTTGTCATCATTCAAGTAATCGTTTTTACTATTTTTTTTGTTGGATTTTAAAAGCCTCCAGATGACGTTTGGCCTTAGTCCGATTAAAAAACGGCGTAAAAGACATTTGCCTGTGGAGATGAAAGAGTTGATTTTAAATGTGTATAAAGTCGAGATGGAGGAAAACCAGGAATTGACTATAGACGAGGTTGTTTTAAAGGTCTTAACTAAAGTTAAAGAGTGTGCTCTGCTTCTGTCTACAACGTGAAAAGAGAGCACAAAAGGAATCACACTTTCTGTGAACCAAACACGAGTAAAAATAGGAACAGCATTGTAAATTCTTTGGATGAGGCTAACAAATAAGCGATTAGGAGAAAAGTTTTAGAAATGAAAGTATTAAATGAAGTAAATGAAGATGTCACGTTACCAAATTTTTAACGATCGAATTTTCATAAATTGTAAAAGGATTTAAATTTTACATGGAAAAATCGAGGACGAACTAGTTTATTAATGGATAGAGAAGAAATTGTGTTGTGGAGAAGGAATATCTGGTTAAGATAAAATCATTTAGAGAACAAGAGAGAAAAAATTACTATATCGGAGAAACGTGGGTTAATGCAGGACACACTACATCTAAGGTATGGTTTGATGAAACTTTTTAGACGGACAACAGGTAAGCTTGTTCCATGGCTTCCATTTTTTTATTTGTTTCCCACATTAGAAAAAAATGCGTATACAGTGCTTCCCCCATTGAGCCTACATGTATACGTATCAGAGATAGAAGAATGGTTAAATTGGAAAAGTTTTGGACAATTTAATATATATGATCGAGTCGATACTGCTGGATGAAAAGACGTATTCTTCAACAGATCCGCTATAGCTTGTATTTTCGGTAGTTAAAGTAGTCAAATTGTGGTGTGTTTTATTCCATTGTGTGGGTAAATTTCCCTAGTAATGAACTGCAAAGGGAAGCAAGCGTCAGCCCAAACCTGTAAGTGTTAAAGAAGAAATTCCACACTCGCATCGGGACCGCTGCCTCTTGGAAATTCGCAGTTGGTTTTATTATCTGTCGTTCATCTGTTTTTTGCAACTGATTTTAAACATTTACCTTTGGTTTTTATTTGTTGTTTATGTTTGTAAAAGTCCATATAGAGTTTTAGCAACGAGTCCGTTATATTAGCGTTGGAAAAGTTCGCTTGATGCTTGTCTTTACATGGATGTTTGCGTATTGAGGGTATAGTTTACAGCCACTTTTTTATTATTGAATCGTGCGGCGAGGGAATTTCCACTAAGCAACTACATATTTGTAATGGATAAATCCAGCTTTAGATGTTGTGACAAGAGAAAGCACAATTATTTTGTATGTCTTGGATGTAGTAATATTTTGCATTCGAGTTGCATGGAGAGAGACTTTAAATCACATATAAAGTTAGGACAACAAAAGGTATTATGCTCCAAAACCAGCACATTCTTTGACAATGATCCTGATAAGAGATTGGATGCTGTTTTGAAGGAATTGGATAAACTAAAGCAAAGTACTTTTGAATCGAATTCTGATTTGAAAATCACTGTTGTTGACAAGTACGACGAATTGATGGCCGAAAAGGATGTTCAGGTGAAGGAACTACAGAATTCTAATGAAGAACTTCAGTTGAAGGTAGCAAATCTTAAGTCCTTATATAAGAAACAACGACGTGTGACGGAGGATTTTGAGGATGAGGACATAGCTGCAGAAAAAAGATTGATAGAGTCTTTAGAAAAGAAAACTGATGAAGTGGATCAAATTAGGCAGAAGATGTCTGATTTGGAAAAACAAAGAACAACCCTGGAGAGAGAGATTGTTAACCTAACCTAAAACTATTGGGGGCCTGCGGAAGACCATCACTGATTTAATGGATATAAAGAAATCTATGATCTCAACAATTTATATTTTGGAATCGGACAATAAACTGCATTGCGAAGAGATTAGTCATCTTAAAGGAGAAATTGCGAAATTTAGTTCCCAGAACATAATCCACACGCCCAGCCTAAAGGCAAATGAAATAACTTCCAAGCCAAACTCAACATGCCATATCCCTAGCACTGATACGGCTACGCACAGGAAACCATCAGAATATGGGCCAATGTCTCTAATGGAGGAACTAGCAACAGCAACAACTCAGAGGCCAATAAATAGTAAAGTGGATAAGCGGGATCAGAATCTTCAAAATCTAAATAAAGAGGTTTTAATATGTGGTGATTCCAGTGCCAGAAATTGTACCAGTGCTCTGAAGAAAGAAATGAAGGCCTCTTATTCAATGGCAGGGTATGTCTATAGCAACTGTAGTACAAATAGTTTAACAAATAATGTTTTTAATTGGGCTATTGGCCATGGGGAAAACGATAGTTTTGTAATCTCATTGAATTTAGCTCATACTAGGCCAACATTCTCCCAATTAAGAAAGTTTATGTCT
The DNA here is from genome assembly GCA_016904865.1 of Pissodes strobi. Classification (NCBI taxonomy): domain Eukaryota; kingdom Metazoa; phylum Arthropoda; class Insecta; order Coleoptera; family Curculionidae; genus Pissodes; species Pissodes strobi. Next base: position 215,456 of record MU182735.1, read on the forward strand.
ATAAGTAAGTTTACTAATTTGATCTTTGTTTTGTGGTGTGATTTCTCATTGTGTCCTCTGTCATATTTTAAAAGTGTAAACAATTATATTGCTCAGTTCACAGTGAAAAACTCTAGTAGTATTAGAGTTATTACAAACACTAAACATAATGATAAATACCGCCACTCTTTGTATTCCCTCTGTAGATTGTTGTCCTTATATATAAGTTGCAATATTGTTGTTTCAAAGAAGATTGCAATGAAAGCAATACCAACAAATTTTAAATTTGATGCTCTGATCATTTGCGAACAGGTGAATGTGAGTGAACCGGATGTTATTCTGGGTAAATCACCCGCAGCTTTGGATAATAGTAATGATACCCATTTTTTAGACCGGTTCGACCGGAGATTGTATTAGTTTAGTCTTATTGAATGTTCAGTCTGTTAGAAGCAAAGTTAATGAATTAGAGTTATTTATGGAGCCTTTGGAGTTTCCGGATGTTGTAATCCTTACTAAGCATTGGTTGAAACATGATGAGCCTCTGGGGTTGGCTGACTATACTGTTGTATCAAAGTTTTCTCGAAACGAGTTCTGTCATGGAGGCACTTGTATATTGATGCATAAGGAATTTGTGTCTTGTTATTCTTTCCTCCCAATAACCAATTTTGACTTCCCTCTTAAGGAAAGAGTCTTTGAGTTTTCAGTAGCGTACTGCAAAAAAATGAACTTGTATATTTTGGCAATTTACAGGTCTCCCTCTGAAAATTGTGATCTTTTTTTGGAAAAACTGGATGCCTTAATGTCACGTATTTTAGTCAGTGCTAATGTTATTGTTTCTGGTGATTTTAATATAGACTTTTTAAATCAGTCCAACAATCACACCATATCATTGTGCAGTCTGTTGAGGTCTTTTAATTTGAACATGCATGTTGAGCAACCAACATGAATTACAGGTCATTCATCCTCATTAATTGACTATGTCTGTTCGAATTTGGGTAGTGCCAATATTATTTGCCAATGTACAAACGCGAGACTCTCAGACCAAGAGGCTGTCTCATTTAATATAACCCTATTTAAATCTAAGAATAAAACAAAGGCTTTATACTAGGAGCAATTTTATAAGGTTTGGGACTCTTTGCCAGGATACTAATTGGGATAATGTTCTGGATGCAGAGAATGAATTGGAACATTTTCATTGTGCTATGTTCAATAAATTTAATAAAGCATTCCCAATTGTTATGAAAAAACCTAAAAAAACTAAGCCATGGTACACAAAAGGTTTAAAAGTTTCAGGGAAAAATATGAGAACCCTACATCATATTCGAAAATTTGCTATGTTCAATGAATCATTTTTGACCTACTTCAATAATTATACGAGGGTTTACAGAAGAACGCTTGTTTTTTCTAAAAGTTTATACTACGAGTCTCCAAATAAATCCAAGGAATCCTGGCATATTGTTGGTGAGCTATTGGGAAGGCACACTGCACTCCAAACGGATTCAAACTTACACATGCTAAACTCATATTACTGCAGCATTGCTTCTGAGTTAACAAATTATATTTTTAGTGGATATAGAGCCGAGGATTATATGAGATATGTATGTGTGAATGAGACTTGTTTCCTTTATCCTACCAATATTTTGGAGGTGAGGGATGTAATAAAAAAAATAAAAATAAAACCTCGGCAGGATAGGATAGGATCTCTATAAAGGTGTTTTCGGCTTTGCCAGCCGATGCCCTTCAGGCATTTGTAGATGCAGTAAATGATTCATTCACCACAAACACATTTCCTGATTGCCTTAAACAAGCAATTATTGTTCCTATTCACAAAGGTGGGGACTATAACAGTCCATCCAATTTTCGACCAATAGCTCTTTTCTCCACCATGTCTAAAATTGTTGAGAGGTTGGTGAGGGTGAGAATGATATCTTTTTTGAATAGATTTAGCGTTCTCAGCTCTGATTAATTTGGGTTTCGGGAAGCCTGGAGCACTGGTGATTTCATTTTTAATCTTCTCCAATTCCTTTATGATGCACTCAACTCTGGTGATGTTGCTGCAGCAGTGTTCTGTGATATATCCAAGGCTTTCGACTATGTAGATCACAGAATACTGTTGTGGAAGCTGGAGAGATATGGGTTTAGAGGGACTTCTTTGGGGTGGTTCAGCTCGTATCTATTGGGTCGCTTCCAAAAGGTTGATTTTGGTGGTCAATTCTCAGAGGAACTGCAAAATTTCACAGGTGTTCCCCAAGGTTCTGTCTTGGGGCCACTATTGTTTCTCCTTTACATTAATGACCTCCCTTCGCTCCCCATAAGAGGAAAGTTTACTATGTTTGCGGATGACACCACCATCGTTTGGCATGGAAATTATGTTGATCAACTGAAGGTGTCTCTGGATGCTGATTTACTGAAGATTAAAGAATGGTGCAATGCAAATCGTCTTTGCTTCAATACCTCAAAGACAAACCTTTTAAGCTTTAAATGTTCCATGAACTCCATCGCAGTCAATGAAGAGCCTGTTTTAACAGAACAGTCAACCAAGTTTCTGGGCCTCACAATAGATTGCAGACTCAAGTTTCAGGAGCACATAATTAGGGTATGCAGCATAGTGTCATCTGGTTGCTATGCCCTTAGAGTGATGAACCTAGACTCGTACATGGCAAAAATGCCTATCATGCTCTATCTGGAATCTCTCTTATGTAATTTGTTTCTGGGGCTCATCTGCTCAGTACAATACTAACAGGCGCAGATTAGGTTGATATCTCAAATTAAAAAAAAAACCTCCGGTAATTTTGTCAGTAAGCCTACAGTTTAAAAATATCTGGTGATGGATTTTACCAAATTACCGCCTAAATATGCAAAAAAATGATAAAAACTACAGGTCCAAATTTAAAAAAATTGACGATGGTTCTGAGAAATCGAAAAGTTGATTTAGAAAACTGACATCTTAGGATAGACCGTTAAAAAGTGCCTCTAGAAACTGTTAATATTTTTTTGATATTTCCAAAAATAGCGTCAGAAGAAAATAAAAACAAAAATCGAAAATTTCGGTTTTTCGCGGATATCTTCGGAAGTACTCGAGATATCTCAAACTTCAAAATGTCAACATACTGGGCACTATAAATATTGCGCACCTTTTCTCCAGTTTAAACTTTGCTGTATCTTTTACCGTTTACGAGATCTCAATACTGAGAATCGAATTTGTTTCACCCTGTATAACGGCATTGGCCCCAGATTTAGCTAGGCATCCCATGTGCGATTTATCAATCTATATATTATCTAACATATAATCTTTGTCATGAGGGTATATATTTCTAATACCGGATCTTGCACTAATACAGTTTTTGTTGCGAAATAGCGCACCAAGCTTCTGGAAGGCTGATTTTGCAATGTTAGCAACGTGCTCATGTCAAGACATATTGCTGTTGACAGAGACACCCAGTAGACCGATTGACGAGAATGAATGGTCGATCCTGCCATAATGATGTCAGAGCCTGCCGTATTGGCCCTCCTAGTAAATTTGGCTGCTAGGTCTTAGCTGCATTGAACTGGACCAAATTTCTGTCGTCCCAGGTTTCAACTTTCTCCAGGTCTTGATTAATTGCTGTAATCTGCTCCTGTCTGCGGTGATAAGTCTCAGTAGCTGGTAAAGGTTTTTCTGGTCTAAATTGGAAGACAAGGGTACTGTCATCTGCAAAACTGTAAACAGGATTATTCGTTTTGGTCAGCAGGTCATTAATATAGGTGATAAACAAAGTTGGGGAAAGTATTGCACGCCCGAGTTAATGGTGACTGTTTCTGAGATGTGTCCATCAACTTCAACGTGCAGAGATCGGTTCTTACAGAACCTGGCAAGCCAGCTGCAGAAAGAGGCTGGCAGTCCGACGGTCGGCAGTTTGTTGAGCAATCCGTCATGCCAAACTCTGTCTAATGCCTTCGAAATATTCAACGCAATCGCTCAAGACTCTCCGTAGTTCTCAATTGCCCTACTCCATATATGAGTGACATAGGCCAATATATCTCCTGTCGATCTCTCTTTGCGAAAGCCGTATTGGTTATCGCTGATTATTCTGTTGTTCTCGAGGTACTTGAATAGTTGCAGATTGACTACACGGTCCATGACTTTGGATTATTGGAAGCAAGGCAATTGGGCGATAGTTTAACAGCGTGGTTTTCTTGCCTTTTTTGGAATACGATATACTCGAGCGACTTTCCAAAAAGATGGGTAAATCCCTTTTCGGTAAGGCTGAGAAAAAAGCTTGGAAAAAACGGGTGCTAGGTTGTTGGCGCAGTTCTTTAACACTTTGGCAGGTATTCCGTCCGGTCGTGATGCCTTTTGCGTATCTAGTTCTTTAAGGATTTTACGAATATCACTGTGATGAAACTTGACTTTTGCCATGGTAGTATTTATGTTCGATGTGGTAGGGAGAACCTTACCATGGGGAACGTCTAAGGTAGAGTGCGATGAAAACATTTTGGCGAGCATGTTTGCTTTAAAATTATAAGGCTCAAATGTACGAAAACGAATCCTGGCAGATGACGCCAGGGTCAAATTCCTGAGGATAGCTATGAGTTATGGAAATCGGGTCTAAATAAATTAAGATGCTTAACCGAAACTTTTAAAATGATATAGCTCAAGGGGATGAGTGGAGAAAACATTGTGATATGATTGTGATTCTAGTGTCCTCCTTTCGGAGAGCGGATTGCTTTGCTGCAAGGCAATCCGCCAGCACACCCCTCTTCCGGCACTTAGTTAGAGGCAGGGCAACCCTCCTGCATAATTTACACGTTGTTCCAGTGTGAGGGGACTATTCTGTAGAGACCTCCAATAAGACGGGCGTGTGCCCCTGGTGATTTCCGACTTTTGCAAATATAAGCTAATGCACTGCACGACTGAGTTCTTATGCAAGGAGGCTTCGCGCACTGCAGGTATAACCTACCTTCTATCAGAGATTCCAAATCCCCCGCAGGAAATACCCTCGACCGCCCTCAGACCACGCTACCGCGCACAGAAATAGCCCTAGTGGGAATCAACCCCACTACGCGACCCATCCCTTACACCTTCCAGCCGGCACGAATTTCCAGACTCCCCCGAAGGATTAGAACACGTTTTCTAAGCAAAAAGCATCCACTACCTGTGCCGAATTCCGTAATCCGGTTCCAACGTGTTCGTCCTTCGACGGCAGGATCGGAAGTGTGAAGAAACCATGGCGATACAAAATTCATAATTAAAGCGCAGTTGCCACGTTCTAAAGAATGACAATATCCATGTCGCCGAGAACTTCGAGGATTGTGCGCAGTAAACCTTTAGTTTACCAAACTTGATCGTCAGGCACTTATGATCTAATATCTTGTATATTTTCCAGCATTTATTTAGTTAATTAATGTTGACGCCAATCTCTTAATTTGCTATAAATTATTACTTCATTACCACCTAAAAACGAATTGCACATATATGGAATCCGAAAGATATACAGTTAAACACAATCTTCATGTTTTCTCAAGCATACGCCCTTTATGAAATAAAGTACCAATATAACTTTGTAGAGAGTTGCTTAAAAGGCAAAACATTATTCCCGTAATTTATTCCGTTTTAGATTTTTTCCTTTCAAAGAGCCGCCTCGCGGAATAAAAGATGACACTTTGAAGTGAATAACTTTCTCGAAGAGAAAACAACGGGATCTACAAAAAGCTGACGACGCATCTATTATTCCCGCGAATAAACAGGAAAATCAATACAGGCATTAAGGTTTTGTACGATTATTTTAGAAACCTTTTTGGTGCACGTAGCATTCAATTTGCTCAAAATCTACATATGGGCTCCTTTTGTTACAAGCATATCTCTAACATGAAATGACAAGAAGAAAATTTATAGTTTGTGTAGTTGATGTGTTCTAAGAATGCACATAAATTAATTAAGAAGCATTCATATTTGTCAAGTTAATATAGGAATAATTAGAAATGTGCCTGCATCCAAGCTCAGTAAGTATTCCGACAGTATAGCGTGGAATATATATTTTTAGGGCGTGGTCTCGATAACTTAGAGGAAATTGCGGAGATGTTTGTCACGTGCTCGGCTCTCTTGATCTCTGCCGCCACCGCACAAGTTCTTCTTAATTGGCTACTTCCGGTCTTGTTGAGATTCCAATAATTTGCTGATGTTGTAACGCACCGAGTTTCCTGCTATTTTAAATAATTCAATTACGCTTTTCTAAGCCTATTTTGCCAAAATTCAAACTTCAATCTCTCAAAGCGGGAGCCTGGAAAACTACGTCTTGAGAGTCAGGTAGACTAAACTAACCCTACCGAATATACGAAACTCATTTCATTGGTTGCAGTATTCCGCGGAGCTACCTTTCAATCGTGGGCGTCCCGTTCGCGACTCACGTTGCCACGCACGGGACAGCCCTTTCATGATGGTCCCCGTTTCCGGTAGGTTACAGCACAAAGGATTCATGCCTTTTCTAAGGCCTAGAGCCCAGACAAAGGCAATGACCAGATACCATCATGGATCTCGACTAGTTCCTCCTCTTGGTTCTCATTTTCTGGAGACCCCCCAAGAAACTTAGGACAAACACAATCAAAGGATCAGGAATAAACTATTGCAATTCCCCAGTGGCTCTAGGAATTTCTGGTCGGTAGCAAAGGCAGTAAGTAATAACTTTACAAAAACGTCTCTCCCACCTTTGTCAGACGAATGTAGCATCACGGCGACTACAGCCAAGGAAAAAGCAAACATGCTCGCCATATTGTTTTCATCGCACTCTACCTTAGACGTCCCCCAGGCAAGGCTCTCCCCAGCATATTGAACACCAACACAGGCAGAAGTCAAGTTTCATCACCGTGATATTCGTAAAATCCTTAAAGAACTAGATACGCAAAAGGCATCAGGACCGGACGAAATACCTGCCATCGTGTTAAAGAACTGCGCCAACGAAATAACACCCGTTTTACAGACTTTTTTCTCTGTCTTACCGAAAAGGGATATACCCATCTTCTTGGAAAGTCGCTCGAGTGCAACCTGTTCCAAAGAAAGAAAACCACGCGCTCAAACTATCTCCCAATTGCCTTGCTTCCCATAATTGGATAAAATTAGAACACGAGATAAAATCGTGATTATGGGGGACCTAAATGCAAGAATAGGGAATGAACCACTGGGTGGCATAATGCAGAAATTTAACGAAGAGACCACAAACTAAAATGAAGATCTACTGAAAATATTCTGCGCAAACAACAATATGAGAATTAACAACACTTTCTTCGAACATGACATGAAGTACAAATACACATGGCAAAATTCAAGAGGACAACAGCCGGTATTAGACTATATTATCACAAAGAGAGAGGTCGTACCTCAAACAATATTAGACGTATGAACTCTAAATGGCGCCAAGTCTGGAAGTGATCATAAGATGGTATTTTGCAAAATGAGATTGAACATCACCAAATCCACAAAACTTAAATCGCAAATAATTAGCAAATTTAATGTCGAATCATTAGAAGATGACAGCACAAAACATCTGTATGAAGATCAATTAAATCAGAAAATATTGCAAAGACCAGTGAATACTGAAGATATCATAGACCACCGAAACGAGGCAAATGCAAAAATAAGGGAACTAAAAGAAAACCATTGGGAAAATTTCACAAAAGGAATGGAAAGAAACTTGTATGGAAGCCAGATATGTATATGGTGAATGCTAAGAAGAAATAAGCTAGAAAACAAAGATACCATACGAACCAATAAAATCACGATAGAACAGTGGGAAACGCACTTTAGGAATCTATACAAGGAAGACAAGAAACAGATACAAATCGAATATGAAGAAGACAACGACATAGAATTAACAAATGACACAATAAAAATCACCTTAAAATCCCTTAAAAATAGAAAAAGCCTCGGGCCAGACGAGATCACTAACGAGATGCTTAAATTCGGAGGGAAAAAATTACAAAATGAAATATTAACCTTGTTTAAAAATATCATAGAAGAACGGAAAACATCAAATGAATGGAAGAATAGTATAACAATACCCATTTTTAAAAAAGGACAGAAAACACTTTCAGAAAACTATCGTGGAATAACCTACTTGATAGCGTTCTTAAAGCGTTCACCAAAACCATTAGGATAAGAGACGAACATCAAGGCTTCCGAAAAAACAGATCCACTATTGATGCAATATTCATTGTCGAACAAATATCCGAAAAAATCCCTAGAATACAATAAACCTGCGTACATGTGCTTCGTCGATATGACCACAGCCTTTGACAGAGTGCGCTTAAAAGATGTCCTGGAAATAATGAGAACAAAACGGCTAAACCATAGTCTACTTAATATAATATACGATATTAACACCCAATACAGAACAAAAATCAGAGTAAAACATATCACAACGAAAGATATACATGTAAAGGCAGGAACTAGACAGGGAGATTCACTCAGCCCCTTCATATTTAATTTAATAATGGATGAAATAATAGAAAATCTGCCCAGAGCAGCTGGATACAAAATCGGAAATACTTTCTTCCATGCTGTATGCTATGCTGACGACGCAAGAAGAAGATAATCTCCAAAGGTTACTCCATTCTTTTAACACCAAAGCAAAATAACTAAATATGCTCATCAACACCGAGAAGACTAAATGCTTAGTAACATCAAAGGAACCGATAAGATGTAAGTTGGAAATCGACTCCAAAATCGTCGAACAGGTAAACCATTTCAAATATTTGGGAGCAGATATAACAAGTCATGGAAATCTACTTCTCGAAGTAAGAGAGCGAGCAATGAAATCGGCTCGAATTTCGGGATGTTTGAGAGAATTTGTTTGGAAGAACAAATAGCTCAATACGGAAAACAAAGTCAAGATATATAAAACGGCAGTAAGATCTATCATAACATACGCAGCAGAAACAAGACCAGATACAAACAGAACTCTACAAATGTTGAGAACAGTTGAAATGAAAACACTGAGAAGTATACAAGGCAAAACACTATACGACATAATATGAAATGAAGACAGCAAACTACAATGCGGGATACAGGACATAGGAAGGTGGGAGAGAAAGAGACGAAGATTCTGGAACAAACATATGAAAAGAATGGAGGACAGCAGACTCGTCAAAAACGTAAAAATAAATAATCCGGTAGGAAAGAGATCACAGGGACCAAAAAACACAACACCAAAACGTTGAAGATAATGCTTGACTTCATCTTCCGGAGAGGACGTGTTGGCAATGAACAGGCAGTAGCCTACTAATATGTATCCATATTAGAAAGTAGAAGAAGAAGAAGTAGATAAGACTTCGCACATGATCAGTCTCGTAATCAAAGTTCCTCGAAGAAGTTCAAATATGTAAATCATCGATATATGATGTTTTAATAATAAATAGATAGCAAGAGGCAGCTGTTGTTTAAAATTGTAAATAGATTGAAGTAGTAGAACTTTCATTAAGTCATTAAAGTTCGTATCTATTTAAAGAAGCAACATCGTTCTTTTGCCATTAAGTTGAAAAAAATGAAGAACGTGTTATACATAATCATGAATGTAAATACTTAATCAATGGCTGAAAGATTGGATATGTCTAGGTAGTTTGTAGGGATGTAAAACACATTTCTTTTCGTGAACCGTTATCAGAATTTCACATTTCGCTTAATGCATATTATTTCCACAAAGGACGTGGCAGAAAAGCAGGAGAGCACAATGTGTCAGCGACACCTGATTCTTTTAAATATACATATATTTTGGCACGTACGCGATGATATTTCTCACTCGAGTGCAAGAGCATGTGATAACGCGGCGAATTCATAAAACATTAGCTCGGAAGGCACGGAGCAGGGTAATTTTGGGGAATCAAATATTGACGATAAAGGGAAAGCCTCGTTTTAAGTGGCAGTGACATGTTGATATTGCCCGGAATTTTATTATTACGATCGGGGGAGTTTTTTTATTTGTCTCGGACAGGCTAGAGTCGCAAAGTAAAATTGTAGAGTTCATGTTCATTATTTACTTAACTTTAGTGCGATAAATAGAGACTCTATATAAGGTGATTAACAAATCAGCAATTTTAATCATATCCTGATTTTGTTTCGGTATTGTGTATAAAACTCCGCTTTATTGCATTTTGTCGAAGTTTTCATACCCCAACATAAATGTGATGTTTGTGAATTTTAAAGTAAAATTATCAATACCGTTTCGACCCGGTGAAACTCGATTGAATCCAATGAAACCCGATCGAAAAATGTCTAATACCAAAAATATCCTAGTTAAATTCAGCTATTACAGCAATTGAATATACAAATTTAAACAGACGATAACAAGATAAACAATAAAATGAGACATGTTAAATCCACAAAAGAACACAGATCTAGATCAGTTGGAGTAGCTCCTCTTAACCCGGCAGCCAAACAATGAACTTGACACCTCCACAAGTCAAGAAGGGAAGCCAACGTCAAAAAACTCCTCCGAGAAACCCACTAGTATGCCTGAGATCTGGAACTACACCCATAGAATGCCAAAAGTCTGCACCTAAGATCAAAGTATGCGGTAGGTCTGGAATAACAAGAGTTTTAATAAGACGAACTCGATCTCTCACTTTTATAGGGACCTCACATACTCCAATACTATGACATCGCTGTACATTCGCCACTCTACAAGTTGGCGTCTGACTCTTATCAAGCGAAAGTACCAAGTCCATCATCAACTTCCAACCAGGCCTGCCAAGGATGGTGAGAGATGCCCCTGAATCCAAGAGACCAAGGATTTCCTTGCCCAATATCATCTGAGCTGCCATCATGAGTAATCTGCTCTATTTCCGCTGGTCAAGCAGTTTCATTTTCTAAAATATCCAAGAAGGGAGGAACGCTGCTTGATCATCCAGTTTCTTCAACAAAGTAAGACCCATAGCAACCCATTCTGACTAAGACTTACATTTGACTTGATCAGCCCCTGGATCCATATGATCGAGACGACTCAAAACATGGACCAGCTTACTCTGGAACTTCATGAAGTCACCACTTTTCCAGCTTCCAATGAATTTACTTATATCCCGTGTAAGTTCTTTATTTTCTTATCTACAGCGTCAACATCCTCTTCATAACTAAAAGGATATTCCGGATATATTTTCCATCTGAAGGGCCAATGACAAACGATGCCTCATTTCCTCACAATTACCAGCTGCAATCCCTCTGATAGCGAGTTCATAGGTGAGCTCATCTTGACTAAGGCTATTAACGTGCATTTTCGCGACATGATGAAGACTTATTAGTGTGGCAAATAGATAAAAAATATATATAAGTAGTACCACACTGATCACTTATCACCAATACTTAATTACTAGACCACTAAGTATCAGCACAACCACTTCGAGAATACCGTCGCTATAAAATGTCCGAATTTGCCCTGAATCTCTTAACCAAACTAAATCAGTTTCTTTTCTTCTTTTCCAAGTTTTTGTTTAATTCACGGCCCCACGTTGGGCGCCTAATCGTTGCGCGTAATATTCTTTTAAATGAGTTAACACGTGGCCAATTACCAAAAAGAAATCTTGACTTCAGACAAAATCCCACAAGTCCACAGTCAATTAATTTATTACACCAAACTGGTAACAATGCCGAATCATAAATGGTTAAACTTTTTATCAGGCTTACGCACTACCTCCTCTTCGGAGGGATTACCAAGAAAGAGAACGAGGTCAAGTCAAGATCGTCCACCTCGTACGCCGAGGTTCAATGTTTAAGGGACAGACAAAATTCGACCAATAGGCCAGCTTTACATTGTCCCGGGACAGCACGTAAAATACAACAAGATGGTTGCCATCAAATTTAATAACATCTTCAATACGCAATAAAACGTACCTAAGGTGGTATGATATTACGTATTGCTGGCAGGACAAAGACAACCGGCGATAAAACCATTATCCGCAATGACCAATCAAACAGAAACTACTAAAGTAACACTTCTGGCTAGGAACAAAACAATCTAGTACCTAGATCTGTTCAAGAGATCGGACACGTCGTGCAATCTCCAAGAGGAGAAGAGTCTAAAACTAACCTCATTATTGGCTTTCAATTTCGAGGACGGCAAAGAAATAAACCATGTCATAAAAAACTTACTAGGATATTGAGAAGTTTCCTGAAATAGTGAATTACATGGGTTCATGGGAGATAGATATACCTTAACCACATCAACAGGCAGCATATAGAAAGCATAATACACTAAAGGTAAACCAGGCTTAGAAAATGAAGTTATCACAGTTAAAGATTTACCCAGTGATCCAAATAAGCTTAAATCATTTAAGCTGAAGATCTCCTTTCCATTTTAAGGACAAATTATAAGAGCCAAACTTCTGGCCTCGTCTGGTTATCAAAAGGTTTATATTTTCAAAACATAAAGAGTTCTTACAGAGTGCTAACGATTTTTTTATTAAGAATCTGAAAACTGTAGGCAACAAAACACCATTGAGATAACTAGAAGGTCTACATCTGTTTGTTATAATAACTGTAACAATTTTTACTCAGTCAGACCTGATCGAGTTTCATAGAGGATGAGCTGATTTCATCTGATCTATTTGAACCTGATGACGTAAGGTTTAAAATGACGTAAACCCCGTGGTTGTAGACAGCACCACTCTCAGAGGTTTATGAAATGGTTGTAGCTAGTAAAAAAATCGAATTCTGATCCCACCCTGTATATGGATGAAGCATGACTTTCAAAAATGAGGAACTTTATTTAGATCATTAAGAATATACCATCTACTAAAAGATATTGCACTAACAATACCCTATGCGATGTTTTAGCCTTGATATTAAAAATCTCTTAAACAACCCCATACAACCCAATGGATAGGTCGAGAAGAAGCTGCTCGATTCCAAGATTTAAATTTCAATGCGTGTTTGTGCATTGCCTCATTTCAGTCTTGTACAAGAACACTTAAGCAACGTGTATTAATAATAATAATAATAATAATAATAATAATAATAATAATAATAATAATTATAATAAAATAATAATAATAATATTAATAATAATGTCCTGTGTGACACACAGGGCTAGGAATAGCTACTGGTACGACGTAAGCCAGTACAGCCAGTGTCACCCTATCCAGTCGGGGCGCGCTACCTACTTCCTTTTAACCCAGAATCACTCACGTCTCAAACAGCCATCCTTGTTAACTTATCCCTTCATTGATCCTGGTTGGTTTCCCTAGTATTCCCCCTCCTTCCACCGGGAGATCGCAGAAGGAAAATGGTTTAGGCGGATATCTCACCCCTAGGGAAACCTGAATCAAAAGAGAATACCCATGGGAATGGAGTCACATCGAAGCCTCGGAAAAAAACCGCTGCCTGGGGATCGCCAGGGCATGTTTGGGGACGGCGCTGGATATGACAGCATGCGAAGCGCCGCCGGTGGCAGGGTGTTGAGGAGACGGACTCCTGTCGTACAAGAATAAGCAACAGCCTAACAAACCCAACTAGAAGAAGAATCAGGCCATTCGGCAGATGAACAAGAGCCCCCTCTACCTGCTGGCAATTCCATAGCCTTCTATCTTATTAAGAGGGTTCTGACCCTCTTAACCGTCCGTCTTTGCCCAAACTAAGAAGCATCTTCAAGGCCAGGCAGAACATCAGCCTAGCCAATGAAGTTCTGGGGGAACACCTTGCCTCTTTCCGCACACTAGATGAAGTACACTTGTCGGTCTACTGCGCTGCTGTTACCGTCATCGAACTCAATGGTCAAAAAGCATACATACCAAAGTTTGCACGGCAGAATACGAAGAGTGCCATCCCGGCCTGGAAAAGATGCCTAGAACAGGATATAGATAAATTCTGCGGTCATGGGCGCATGCCTGCAGAACATCCGGTTGAGGAATATAATCAGGAAAACCACTGCAATAGCCAACCCAGCAGGAATTTGCTTGGAAGGCCCACAGCACTATCAACAACTTGTGGAACTAAAAGAACTCTTCAGACAACAAACTAAGGCTAAGGGAGCGCGGGTACAACGAGCTTTCCAAGAGAAAACAACAAAAGGCAAACTTCACAGCGTACAGAAAGAAATTTTTCAGGAGTTTGGAAACACGCCTAGAAAACCTAAGCAATGCACAAGCCCCAGCTAACACAGATGAATTCCACAACTATTGGAGCTCCATCTAGTCAGAAGCAGTACACTGCAGCAGAGAGTGTAAATCCAAGAGGATCAATACCAATATATCGAGGTACTTACATCCCGAAGATACATACAAGTATTTAGGAATGCCTCAGAACTTACACATCGACCACACGCACCTGAAGAATATACTCTCCGAGAAGTACAAAATACGCCTGGGCAGTGCCTGTCTTAACCTACACCTTTGGTATCCTTCAGTGGTCTGATGCGGACCTAAATGGACTCGACAGGCTATCCCGGAGACTGATGACCAAATTCCGATGCCATCGATTAAGAGGCTATACCTTCGCGTAGCAAGCGGCAGTCGAGGTATGATAAATATCTACAAGTTGTGCAGAACCCAGTAGAAGAATATACGGCAACAATAATTATTTGGTTAGATCCGAAGATGGTCTGATGCTAATAGCAGCCCAGAAGGATCGAGGATACAACACCGCAATCTCGAATTCAACATAAGCTCCAGGCAGGAAGATCAAGCCACCTGTATGGAACAAGCCTTACATGGTAAGTGTCCAAGAAGTCTAGAAGAGAACAACGTCGATAAGCCGACCTCATTAGCATGGCTCGGCGCCAGTTTCCCCTACCCAGAAACCGAACGGTTCTTCATGGCCTTTCACGATAGAGTTGTCACGACTCGCAACTATGAAAAACATTGTCTAAGACTTGACGTAGAGGACAAGTGTAGGAAGTGTGAAGCGGTAGGTGAATCTATAGAGCATATCATCGCAATCTGTAGATCACTCGCAGATAGGGTATACCTAGGACGCCACAATCAAGTAGCCAAAATCATCCACCAACAGCTGGCTCTCACGAATGGACTCCTTCAAATATGCCCATTACAAATACCAGCCCCAGCAGCATTCTTGGAAACAGATAAAGCGGTACTATATTGGGACAGGTCTATAATAACAAATAGAACGGTGGACTACAACAGACCGGACATCGTTATCATAGATCAGGGGAAAAAGACTGGAACCATGATTGGCATAGCTGTATCGCTATCTCATAACGTCAGAAGAACTGAGACAGAAAAGGTCACAAAATACGAAAACCTTGCAGTAGAGCTGAAGAACGTCTGGCATCTCACTAAAGTCTTCCCAACCCCCCTGAAGGAATCACTTCGCAGAACCTCTCTAAAAATCTTCAGGATCTCGGATTATCCCAGAACATCATGGGATACGCGCAGAAGGCAGTTATACTTCAGACATGCCATATAACCCGTAAATTCCTGAACGGAGCCTGAGTAGGAGGAACTGAATTGTTTTTCCACCAGATTACCCCAGCCTAGTAATCATGCTAAATCGCTAGCGTGGATAATGATAATAATAATAATAATAATAATAATAATAATAATAATAATAATAATAGTAATAATAATGGTGATTTTGGATCAAGAAAATTGGAAAACTCGTCTACTCTATGGTTTTGGAGGACCGCTCATGGTACCACATTTTCCATGAATTGAGACCATGATAAGTTATCTCAGGGAAGTACAGTAGTTTCTTCAGGTGAAGACTGGTTTTAGTACCAACGGTGGTCATGGTACAAATATTAAATGAGTGTGAAATTTTAAGGGAGACACACACACACACACATATATATATATATATATATATATATATATATATACATATATATACAGATTACAGATTACAGATTGGGAGAGATGGCCTTTGAGCCTACTTGTCACCGCGACCCGACGGATCTATTGTGACTCTCTCCATATTATAGAGCTTCATCCAGTTTTGTCTTTCTGATTAGACCCCACAACCTTGATAGTGGCTCCGTCGTGTAGCTATTAGCTTCTGGTTTAGGTACGCCAAGTAGTTGGGAGCGCACTCTCGATAAGCCTTCGCAGTAGCATAGCACGTGAGATGCCGTCTCCTCCTCCTGGCAGAACCTGCATTCGCTATTTTCTGCCAAACCTATGACGCTTAGGTATCCTGACAGCCTTCCTGCCGTAGCTTAGCAGGTTTGTTGATAGTTTGGCCGATGGACCTATTATAAATTCCTTGGCCTTTCTTTGTCCCAAAGTGTTGTTCCACCATTTTCGGGATTCTTCTGCTATCCATTTCTTTATGGCTGTTTTAGCGATTGGTTTGGCTATTCCGCAGAACGGTTCTGGTCCTATCATGTGCCTAGACGAGCCTTCTCTGGCTATTTCGTCGGCAGTTTCATTACCTTGATAGCCTTCATGCCCAGGTACCCATGAAAGTGTCACTCTATGTTGACTTCCTATGTCATTCAGGGCATTGTGGCAATCCAGTACCAATTTCGATGTTATTTTGTTGGATTGCACAGCTTTTATTGCCGCTTGGCTGTCGGAGAAGATCGCAATTGTTGTTTTGTTGCAACTGTATCTTCTTTTTATTTCCTTTTCACACTGTTCTATTGCTGTTATTTCCACTTGGAACACTGTCGCTAGTTTGCCCATGGAAATCGAAATTCTTGTTTTCGTCCTTGGTTCATATATTCCGGCTCCTACTCCTTCCCGTGTTTTTGAGCCGTCGGTGTACCAGATCACATTTGCCCTAATTGGGGGGCCATTTTTCCAATCATTCCTGTTTGCAATATGTGTCGAGTACTTTTTGACAAAGCTGTACTTGGCTATGGTGCTATCCGTGGGCAATCCCAGGATGTCATCTGCCTTGATTTCTTTGTTTAGCTTCTCTTGTTTGGTATTATGTCTACCTATAATCGGTTTTTGGCCTTGTGATAGCCTGTATGTGACGGAGCGTGCTTCGCCCTGTATGTATGTTTGGATTGGTGGTAGGTTTAGTAGGACTTCTAGAGCCGCAGTGGGCGTTGTGCTCATGGCTCCAGTGACGCACCGGCATGCTAGCCTTTGAACGCGACTTAATTGCCTTTTTGCCTCCGCCTGCATGGTTCTTGTCCACCATACTACTGAACCATACGCTATCATTGATCTTACCACTGCTGTGTATAGCCACAGTGTCATTTTGGGATTGTGGCCCCAATTCTTTCCGCACATCCTTCTGCATCTTCCTAGCGCAACTGTGGCTCTAAGAGTTGCTTTTTGGATGTGTGGTTTCCAGGTAAGCCTCTGGTCAAATATGACTCCTAGATATTTTGCTTCCTTGGAAAAAGGTATTTCTTCTCCATTTATCGCCAGTGGTTTTAGTCCTGTAAGGGCTCGCCTTCTGGTAAATGGAATGATTATCGTATTTTTTGGATTAACTGATAGCTGTTCATCTTTACAGCAGTTCTCCACTTTGAGAGCTTTTGGCTTCTCTCTGAGAGAGTACTGGCAAATCTGCCTCGTACTACAATCGTTAGGTCGTCTGCATATCCTAGACAGTAAAATCCTTCTGCAGACAGTTTTTGTAATAAGTCGTCCACTAATATGGCCCATAGCAGTGGAGATAGAACTCCCCCTGGGGTGGGATGCCTCCTTCTTTGACGCGGAACTTAATTTTTCCTATGCCAAAGAATGGTGACATATCCACATTTTGGAGGTGGTCGAATGAGGCCTTGTCCATTGAAAAGGTCCACACCTGGCCTATTCCGGTTTGGGATTTTCCGAAGACCGTCCACAGCTCGGTGTTGAGTCCTCGGTTTCCTACCTGTAGCCTTTTTAAGATCCTTTCCTTGGGTAGCTGTTCCCCATATTCGTCTGGGACGAACAGTGTGCAGGCGAATGGCTTCGGGATCTCTTCTCCTTCCAACGCCTTCAGTTGTGCATTCTCCCATGGCTTTAGTGACGGGACCAGGTCCTTTAGCCATCTGGCACTTGTGGGGTTAGCACACGAGAATACAAGGTACCCTGACCTGTGGGTACATTTGGAAAATTGTACCTCCGGTCCTTCCTTTGGGATATCCTCTAGTTGTACCATTACGGTCCTTTGGATTGCCGTTAGCTGTTCCGGCTGCAGTTGTACTTGGGGGTAAGCCTCTGGTACAACTGCGATCTTTACCGTAGTCAGAGCTTCCTTGAAGTCTCCCGCCCTGTCCTGTTTGGCTGCCTTGTGGGAGTCCGTCTTGGGTCTTTTTGAAGGCTGCTTTCCTGGCGTGCTGCCTTCTGATATTGGGCGCTTTTGAGAGCTTTTTGGCATTGCGGCTTTTGCCTTTCCCGCCTGAGTGGTTTGGGTTGCAGGGGCTTTTAATCTTGCCCTGATGAAGTTCTCCTTTATGACTGACCTTTTGGCCTCGTCGTAAGAGCTTCCCTCTTTCATCAGGTTTTTGACCTTGGTGTTCGAGTTACCCGATAGGCGGAATGAGCGAATCTCTTGTTCCGTCATCGAGTCAACTTCCTGGGTCGACTTAATTCTGTTTGTGCACTTTCCTTTCGAGGGTCGTGGCTCACTAGCCTGTTGACCCCCAGGGACTTGAGCACTGGTGGCTGGTTTTGAGGTTCCCGCTTGACAGCCTTTGGATCCTCAGTTAGTGCTTTTGTAGCTTTGTCCTTGTTGGACTTCTCTCCTAAATCTTTTTTATTTTTTGAACAGTCCATATTGTTCCCACGAGTAGCAAGAGATTGAAAAAGGTCCGCCTGAGCAGAGCCCGGCATACTCAGGTAAGGCTAAATACCAAGGGGTGTCGCCCGGTGCCCCTAGGGGAACGTTAAAGACCGCACTGTACCCCGACGGCCATTCAGCTTTCAGCACGTTGCCTTACACCTTAGCTTGGGTGAGTTGGTCCGCGGCAGTAGCTTTCGCAAAGGCTTTTGAGGGGTGTTACTCCCTCGCACCCTACTT
>MU182735.1:270411-287345 GCA_016904865.1 Pissodes strobi
TCATTACCGAAGAAATCTAGTAAGTTTTCAGCAAGTCAGCTGAGGCTTTTTCATATTTCCATGAACTTCGTTGTTTTTTAAGTTTAGAAGGGCCTGTTTTCTCATCCATCTGAAAATGAATGAAATAAGAATAAACTAAGAGATGTGGTAGGAGAAAAAAAACAGTAAAATGGACACTCCGCTTTTTTAGGTACCGTAGAATGCATTTTTCACATACTTATGCCATATGTTCTGAACGCGGTATGAGGGTTTTCTTTTAAAATAAATTAGAAAGTTAATAATTCTAATAAAAAATACAGTTGTTGTAAAAACAAACAGGAGCACCAGAGAAGTAAATTTATATTTAGGAAAAACTTACCTTTTGATTAAATTTCAATCCAACCACTTAATAAATTGACAAATCTTAAATATCAACACGACCATTTGTTCCTAATAATAAAAGTTGACTGATTATTTAGATCGTTTAAATACCCTATATAAAATTTACAAAAATAACTTAAACGCTTTTCTATCAACGGTTTATAACATCTGCTAGAATTTACTTACTTTACATTAATTCAAATAATTTTATCAGAAGGATACTGCAGAGGTACCTATGTGCTTATAAGCTTTAATATCCCGATTCAGGCCAAAAACATAAAGTTTATATTCCATTCGAATTGGGAAAACCAATTGAATGTAAAATATTTAATATCGAATGTAAACGAGCGAGTTCGAAAACTCTTTATGCAAATTTCAACTATACGAATTTAGTTTTCGAAAGCCGGTGCAGAAAACAAACAATGTAGGATAGCGACTGGACGTATCGATTACTTGTTCGGATCCTTTGGCAGAAAATTATGGCAACATAAAAGATTGGAAGTGTCTTCTGCTGCCTCGATTGCATTTGTTGTTGTACGAATGTCAATTTCAACTCCAAAAAATAAGAATTCTACATCCTTGTTCCCTCTAAGGGGCATGACAGGTTTGAGGTACTATGCCTTAGAGTGTTCTAATCTATATTTAGGATTGTCTAAACATGGTAATAGTTGTCTATATATCTCACTAAAGCAGCCTAAATTATTCCAAAGCTGTGTCTATGATTAAAAAAGGTTTGCCAAGCTCTATACAAACATAGAAAAAAATTTCAAACGTTTATCATCAACAATGGTGGCACGAGTAATGGAATAAATGAACTTTGGCAGAAGAAACGAATACCAAAAATTCTTTTTTAGTATATTCTCTCTTTCCTTTTTTTTTTTGGTGGGGCAAAAGGTCATACCGAAATAACAACGTTATATACAGAAAAATATAACTTACAAAACTACAAGTTTTAATTGATAGATTTTACATAAATATTCTATAACTTTAACAAAATATTATCATAAAAAGTAAATTTTAAGAATATATACATTCATTTTATTTTATGCCTAAAATATGTAAAGATATTGTAACCAGCTTTATTCCCTAACCGCTCATTCAGCTGTACAAATACCTGACTCACTCAGCCGTTTGTAGTTTTGCTTTTTTTTTTAAAAGGCATGGGTTAAAGTTTATGGCAGTTAGAGCGGGCGCCACTTAATTTTTACTGCAAGAAATTTTTTGGAAATTCTAACTGTCTGAAAATCGGATAATAAAATTTATTTATTTATTTTTACTTATACTAAAGAGATCTTGATGTGTTGATCTTAATCTAATCTTTGGTACTTTAAAATGAATGTAATTTATAATATCAGACTTTTGGTATTTAAGATTATTAACAATATAATATAGGAACAAAATGGCTTGTTTTTCCCTTCTTAATGAGAGACGTTGGACACTAAAGCTTTCCAACATGGACTGATAAGAAATCATATAGGGATATACATTATTTTCCTTGACATATAAAAATCTAAGAAAGCGCTTTTGAACTTTTTCAATGTAATCTTCCCATACAGCTGTTGTTGGTGACCAAATGTTACAGGCATACTCCAGGTTAGGTCTCACAAGAGCATTGTATAACCTCACAACCGTTACAATGCTAAAATTATTGCTATTGCGCAATAAAAAAACCAAGAATCTTGTAAGCCTTATTAACAATATTACAGTAATGAGTATTAAATGTCATGTTTGACTCAAAAGTTACCCCAAGGTCTTTAACATTATTTTTGCGAGCAAGAGATATCCCATTAATTGCATAATCGAGCTGGATACAGTTTACTTTACGGGTAAATGTAACTATTGAGCACTTGGTAATATTAAGAAACATTTTGTTTGCTTTGAACCAGTCGCTCACCAAATTTAGGTCTGCCTGTAGCCTATTGCAATCTTCTAAGCATTGGATATCTCGAAATAATTTATAATCATCTGCATATAGCAGGCTGGTCGATCCCATCACCAAAGATGCCAAGTCATTTATGAAGATAATGAACAGCAAGGGACCAAGTTTGCTTCCCTGCGGAACACCTGAGCTTGCAACAAACTTTTCAGAGAGTGTTTGTCCTACTTTAACCGCTTGAGTTCTATTACATAAATAACCTATCCAAGAGTATGCAGTGATCTACTTTGTCAAATGCTTTTGCACAATCGGTGTATATGACATCCAATTGCAATTTATTGGCTATTGCATGAGAAGCTTGTTCTGAAAAAAGACAAAGGTTGGTTACGGTTGACTAGCCAGGTACAAAACCATGTTGGGACTCGGAAATTGAGTGTCGAACCAAATTATACAGATTATCATATATTATATTTTCAAAAATTTTAGCAATTACATTTAAGAGACTAATTGGGCGATAATTATTTATCTGGTCTTTTCTGCCATCTTTGTGAATAGGTGTTACATTTGATATTTTAAAATGACCTGGAAATTTCCCTTGCTTAAGTGACAAGTTAAATATAAAAGCTAGAGGTTCTGCAAGAAAATCTATACATCCCTTGTAAATGTAAGATGGTATTTCATCTGGCCCTGTAGATTTTTTTGGCTTAAGGCTTTTTATACTCTTTATAATATCACATTCAGTTACCATTGCGAAATTAAAAGTCCCCTTTATTTTGGCCTATTTATCTGTATTATTTTGATTATTTTCATATGTAGATTCAAAAAATTTGGCCAAAGCATTGGCAATACTCTCTGAACTCTCAAATTTTTCAGCCCCAAGTGTCATGATCCTTGGCAGTCCATGACCACCCCTCTTTGCCCTTAAAAAACCCCAGAAATTAGTTGGATTGTTTACTAGATCTGCTTCAACTGATTGCTTATATTCATCGTATTCAGATTTAATTTTAGATTTTATACTTTTTCTTAGCACACAGTATTAGTGACCTGTTCATCAGATGCACAACTCTTTCTAATAAAATGGTGTAACTGATTTTTGCTTTTTATATTCTTAATTAAGTCAATTGAGTACCATGTTGGAAACCTGCGAGACAGATTATTTTGCTTAAACTTAATTTTTGGAACGGAAGCTTCTATACAGTTATACATGTTATCATAAAAAATATTTACACATTCATTTATATCACTAGATGTAAACAGACCAGTCCAATCACAATTTTTAATTAAGTTATGTAGTAATGTAAAATTTGTTTTAGGGTAGTTACATTTAAATTTAAATTCTTTAACAGAGATTTTTGGTTCTTTATCTTTAGTAATTAGCTCAAAGATCAATGCTGGATGATAATTATCTTCGACTATAAGTGGTAAGTCTGATCTACATAAAGTTTGAATTTGCATATTTGAAATTACAAGATCCAAGTATCTATTCATGTGATTAGTAACATTATTATATTGATGCAGACCATATATATTGAGAAACTGATATATGAGTACGCATTTATCACAGATTTTTTGATTGTGTGTAAAATTGTTTTGAAAGAGAGGTACATTAAAATCACCTAGCAATAAAACATTGGCAATTTTTCTTAAAATTATGTCTTCAAAAAGATTAAAATAGGTTTCATACTCATTTATATTACTATTAGGGACAAAATAAACAACATAAATATAGAAATATACCTTTTTACATCTAACTTTGATGGCAATAACACAGTCAGTATCACAGGTAAAATCGACAGCCTCATATGGTAGGTCATTTTTGAATGCAAGAAGTACTCCACCCCCTCGTGATCCTTCATTACTTCTATCTTTACGGAGTACTGTAAGTACTGAAAGATCCTTTTAAAATAAAAGGGTTATCACACCGCTTTTCACACGATGTTTCACAACAGCATTACCGGTACTCCAACAAAAAATAAGCGTTACTACGCTTTGCAATATTAACAATCTATCTGGCAATCATCAACCAGCAGTTGAAAACTTAATTGCCCTAAGGCACCTTCATAGACGGAAGTCCAAGCGAGAAGAGCCTTCAATTAAGACAAGTGTCTAGGGATAGGGCTAAATTTTCTATGCGAAACCGTGCATGCGCAATGGTGAAACAAGAATAATAGGTATTATTATGGCTACTGCACCACCGAGGCGTTGAAGGAATTTCACTAGAACGTAGACATGGATAATTCCGATAAATTCGGCCATATTACGCATGCATGGTTTCGCATCGAAAATTTAGCTCTATCCCTGTGTTACCTTGACACTTCTAAATTACAACACCAGTTTATAGCACAAAACACTTTTAATAACTAATACATATAATATGTTCGCAAAATAATCAATTTATATTTCCCGGAGCTCGTAACACTCGTCTGAAATTATAAATACTAACGTTACTAACTCTAGCCTCTTATCATTCGATTCTCCGTCATTTTGCCCGGATTGCTTATGTAATCGGTCTCCACAATCCCTCAATTTTTTTTTCATCCTTAAAGGTGGTAGCTTATCGGTCGGAGTCTTCCTGGATCATGTCACCTGCATCCGCGGGTAGTGGTGGTGGTTATGTTGCTTGAGGGCTGTAATGGGGTGGTTTTCCAGGTATTATATCTAATATGGTGCTGCCCGAGCAGGGTGATCGATTTATGACGGGCTCTGGAAGCTCTTTGACATGAGTTACATGTCGTTTAAAAGTTTAACCATCTCCATTTGAAACCGTAACTTCATTTCCTTTTTTCTTCTTCTTCATGTGCCGTCTCCTCTGAGAAGGTTGGCAACCATCACAGCAATTCGAACCTTCGATGCCGCTGTTCTAAATAAATCCACAGAACTGCAGTTGAACCACATTCTTAGGTTGTTCAACCAAGAAATGCGTCTTCTTCCTATGCTTCTCCACCTCTGAATATTTCCCTGTATGATAACTTGCAGCAGTCCATATCGCTCACCCCTCATGACGTGACCTAAATATTGAAGTTTTCTAATTTTGATAGTGTTTAGGAATTCTTTCTGTTTTCTCATTCTTCTCAGCACTTCGTCGTTTGTAATTCTATCCACCCAGCTTATCCTCAACATTCTTCTGTATGCCCATAGCTCAAGAGCCTTCAATCTATCAGTAATATTTTTCTTTAGCGTCCATGCCTCCATCCCATATAACGGAACCGAGAACACGTAACACCTCAAAAGTCTGTTCCTCAAGACAATAGTCAGATCTCTACTGCACAAAACATTTTTCATCTTGCTGAATGCGTTTCTTGCTTGTCCGATCCTTGATTTGATTTCTTCGGCGTAATCATTGTCTTCGTTAATTATTACTCCCAAGTATTTGTATTTTCTTACTTTTTTTATTTGTTCTCCATGGATCATTAGGCTTTCTTGGCGCTGTTGTGATTTTGTGATCACCATAAATTGAGTCTTTTTGGTATTTAGAGTTAGACCCCTCTCCTCACTGAGTTCCACAACACGATCTAGCAGTTGTTGCAGATCCTCAAGACATTCCGCTATAAGTACCGCGTCATCAGCGAATCTTAAATTATTAATTGGTTTGCCGTTTACTTTTATGCCTATTATTGTATCACCCTCCAACGCTTCCTGAATAATTTCCTCAGAGTACACATTAAATAGGATAGGAGACAGTGCGCATCCTTGTCTGACGCCTCGTCTTACTTCGATTTCATCCGAAAATTCATTCCCTATCTTCATTGCTGCTTTCTGGTTGTAATAAAGTTCGGTAATAATTCTGATGTCCTTTGTGTCTAAATTTTTATTCTGGAGTAGCTGAATGAGGCGGTCGTGACTGATTTTTATCAAAAGCCTTGTTGTAATCTAAAAAGCATACATATAGCGTCTGGTTCACATTCATGCATCTTTGGGCCAGCACGTTTATGGCGAATAAGGCTTCTCTTGTTCCAAGGGCATTTCTGAAGCCGAACTGTGATTCACCAATGTCTTGTTCTAGTTTTCGATAAATTCTATTGTGTATAATTTTCAAGAATATTTTGAGGGTGTTGCTCATTAAGCTGATTGTTTGATGGTCGCAGCATTCCTTTGCATTTGTTTTTTTAGGTAATGCGATAAACGTAGACTTTAACCATTCTTTAGGTATAACTCTTGTATTATAAATGGAGTTGTACAAAGCCACCAACACTTCAATTTGATCCTCCTTTATGAGTTTGATTATTTCCACTGGTATCCCATCAGGTTCAGGCGTTTTATTGTCTTTTGTTAATTTAATTGCAAGTAAAACTTCTTTTCTGGTAATATCTGGACCGCTGTCCTTGGTCGCATCGTTTGTTAGGGGTTTTTGTCTTTGGTCTTCAAAAAGTTCCTGGATGTACTCATTCCATCTTTCAAGTTTTTCTTTGGTGCCTAATACGATTTTTCCGTTTTTATCTAGTAGCAAACTTCCTCTGTTTATTCTGTTTGTGCCAGTTAACTCCTTTACGTTCTTACGTAAGTTAAAAGTATCGTTCTTTAGCATTAATTGTTCTATCTCATTACATTTCTCCTCATACCATTTTTCTTTGGCCTCTCGTATTTTTCTTCTTATTTCTCTGTGAGTATTATTGTATGCTTGTTTGTCTATGTTCTTATGTACTTTTCTGATGACTGTAAATTCGTTGTTGTTAAATCGGGTATTACGTTTATGTGGAACGTTCATGTTTCGTATCAAAACTTTATCTCCTTGATTTATTTGTTTTGCGCCTCTATTTCTATCTTCTCTCTCTTTTCCCTTTTGTTTGTTTATAATATCATTGTCTCGCGCCTCTTCATCTGGTTCATTTATTAAATCAGTTAATGATGGTATTTTATCGCGAATATTTCGATTAAAAATCAGTTCTTCTTGTGATTTTCCCGTAGTCCCATGTGCCGTGACGTTGTACATCATCGTGAATTTGTGTAATTGAGATCGGTAGTTTAATTTATTTGCAGCCTCTTCAAAATTGCTCTGTTCATATTCTCCACTTCTCCATTTGCTTGGGGCCAATATGGTGGGGTTTGAATTAGATCGATACTATCTTGAGAACAGAATTCTTTAAATTCCCTACTTGCAAATTGAGGACAGTTATCAGCCCGGATGGATTTAGAAATACCTAGACGTGAAAACATTTCTAATAATTGATCAATAATCACAGTTGAAGTTGTGGTCTTTAGAAACTTTTTTCTTGGTATCTAGAGTAGTAGTCGATAATAACAAGTAATTGCTCCTGATTGGGCAATGGCCCCATCAAATCTATAGCTATGCACTGTCAAGGTCATTCTGGAAATCGGTGTATTTTCATAACTGGAGGTTTATCAGGCAACGTCACCAGCAGGCAATCTCGACATGTTTTCACAAACTTCTCTACTAGCCTATCTATTAGTGGCCACCAGACCTTAGATCTTACTCTCTTTTTCATTGCTGTTTCTCCTGGGTGGCTTTTTGTTTCATCAGTGTCTTCCAATCTTCGCCTCTTACTATGTTAGCTTTTGATCCAGAATCTATTAACAACGTTATGGGTACTCCTCGTAATTGCCATACTATTAAGTCGTCATCCTCCTCCTCTGCTACTTGAATATACATTTTAGAGCAGTCAAATTGTTTTATGTTACGTGATGCTTCAGGTTGTTCCACCTCTGTCTCTTCATGATCTACGAAATTGATCCTGGATCCCGTTCTGATTTTCTTATTTGCATATTCATATGTCCTAGTAGTAGGAAATGGACGCTTTCCTCGTTGGGATTTGCACATAAAAGCAAAGTGACCTTGAAAACACACATCGTGTACATTGGCTTTGATGATCTTTATTACGACTTTGGAATTTATTTATACCTAATGAAGTGCTTGGTCCTGCATTGGTTTGATCCATCACTTTGGATTGGGTGATAATTTGTTCATGTACTTGACATATCTCAACTATTTCGTCTAGAGATCTTTTTTTTTCTAGTAACTTCTTTTTCAGCTCTAAGGGCGCCCAACTGTCAATCAACTTGTCTTTTATGTTAATCTCAACCGCTTCTTGCACTGAGTTGCCAAGATAACACTTAGCAACCTGGTTTCTAATTTTCTGCAGGAATTTATTAATATTATTGTCCTCTTCCGCTTTAATACTCCTAAACACATGGCGCTCAAAAGTCGAATTTTGCTTCTGAGGGACGTATTCTGTTAGTTTGTCTAGACGCTTGTTAAAGTCCTTCAATACATCCTATTTTCATGCGCATCTTCGGCAGGCGCCTGCTGTCAAACGGGTCGGAGTACTGAAATCCACTTGTAATAGTAATGTTGTGACAATCGATACCACAATTTAACAGATATAAAAATCGCGATATAATAATCGGATACAATTACAATGTTACAATATATGGTACATTTAAAAAAAAATTAAATGAAACACAAATATTCAAATACTTAAATAATGTTTTGAGTTAATTAAATCAGCTCAATAAAGGTTTGCAATAGCCACTTGGAAATAAATTTTTTGAAATTGTAGTATTTACTTTGTGACTTAAGTTCAGGCGGCAACAGGTTATACATTTTACATCCAACGTAAGTTTTAACAGTATGTACTCGAGGCAATAGGATTTTTTCACCCTGGCCAAGTCGTGTAAGGTGTTGATCAATATTTGATGGCAAAAAATTGACTCGAAGGATACGAAGTAAGGAAGCTTTATAAAATAAGTCGCTAATATACAATGGGTTATTCAGCTAGATAGATCGTGCATTGTCTTGATAATACTTTTTTGTATTATCTCCAATGGCCGTATTGATTTTTCGAAAGCTCCACTACATGTTATGATGCCGTGTATTAGGTGTGCCTGTATTAATGCATAGTAAATGGATCTTAAATCGGTTTTGTTTAATATGGCTTTAAAATGTTTAAACAAATATAAAAGTGAGTTTAGTTTTGTATATCCCTATCTCATTTTAAGTTTGAATCAATTATTATACCTATGTATTTTGCTTTCATTTTACTATCCAATTCCCATATTATGATATTTATTTATTAATACGCTGCCTAACAGGAAAACTTCCCAATTACAAAGCAGGAAAATATAAAAGCATAAAACATAAAAGAACTTAAAAATAACATAACAGTACACATTATAAAAATTCAAAGAGTTTACAAATAACAAGCAAAAATAAAACATAATAAATAAAAGAGTACAAATAAATGTCATAAACAAGTACATAAAACACAAGATTAAAATCATAATTGCACTATTGCACAACATAGTACAGCGGTATTAGGGAGTGGTAGTGAAAAGGATGTTATGTGCTATTAGCGGAAAATGTACAGAAATGTCTGCGGATTTGTGGAATTGTGGTATTAAAGATATCAAAGTCTTTGTTATGACTATTATGAGTTCTGCACATAACATGGAGTGGTGAAAAATGAAGTTTGTTTGTTCGAGCTCTTGGCAGAGAAAAGGTCAAATTTTGTCGTGATGATAAGCGAGGGACCAGAAAACCAATTTTGTTGAATACATCAGAACAGTCGATCTGGTTATGTAGTGACTTAAACAGAAACACCTGAGAAAAATAACTTCTCCTGCGGGACAAGGACTGCATATCAAACATTTCCAGTAATATCTCTTCCGGGTATCCCTGGGGAGGATATATGCCATGAGATTTCAAGTATAGTAGTTTCAGGAATCTTCGCTGAACTCTTTCGAGATCATCAACATGTGTATTATACTCGGGTGACCAAACTACAGAAGCATATTCTAATTTCGACCTGACAAAAGCGAAAAATAGTGTTTTAAGGGTATGGATGTTTCGAAATTCACGGCTCAACCTGGCAATAAATCCAAAGGTCTTGGTTGTTTCTGAAATTATAGATTCATAGTGTTTTGTGAATGATAACTTATTGTCAAAAGTTATGCCCAAATCACAAAAAGAATCAGGTCTATTTAAAATTGTTTGATTTATTGAGTAGTTGTACAGAAATGGATTTGTTTTTAAGGTGAACGATAACACCTCAAATTTGTCGATGTTCAGAGAAAGTTTGTTTAGGGTACACCATTCGATCAAGGTATCCAAGTCTCTTTGGAGTTTTAGACAGCCCTCAATCGAGTTTATGCGTAAGAGAAGTTTGAGATCATCTGCATACAGGAGTGCCATTGCCTTAAGTTTAAGACATACATCGTTTATGAAGTCATCTAATAATAGTGGCCCAAGCACCGATCCTTGAGGCACTCCCGAGGATGAGGCATACTTATTGGATATAATTCCATTCACAGCAACATATTGAGTTCGGTTAGAGAGCCATGATTTTAAAAGTTTTAAAACACTGTCAGAGAAACCAAATAGTTCAAGTTTAGTTATTAGAATTTGGTGATCTAATTTATCAAACGCTTTAGACAGGTCAGTATATATGATATCTAATTGAGAAGAGCTATCTAGCGCTTCTGCAATAGTTTGGGTGGTAATCACGAGGTTAGTTGTTAGAAAACCATGCTGTAGCGGGGAAATTCTACGATCGTAATGGGCCTGTAATTAGTGATATGTGTTTTGTCAGATTTTTGTAAATCGGGCTGACCTTGGAGCATTTCAAGACACTAGGAATGGATTGAGTGGATAGACAGAGATTATAGAGATATGTGAGAGGTTTGGCGAGGACATGGGAACAATCTCTTAGTATGAATGATGGTAAAAGATCGGGACCACTTGTCATTTTGTTCTTTGCGGTTTTTAAGGTTTGAATGACTTCATTCTCAGAAAAAGATTGGATATCGATGATTGGATATGTAATTTTTGAATTATCTGTGGGCATGCTTGTTAAATCACATTGACGATTAAATGACTTATGGGAAAATGCGTTAACAATTTGAGATGTATTAGTTACATGAGTGTCATTGTAAACCATGGTATCTGGTATCCGCGCAAAGCATGACCGTTTTGAATTAATGTAAGTCCACAGATTACTAGGGTCCTCGTTAATTTGTTGCTCTGTATGATCGATGTATTGCTTATGTGCAGTGTTAATATCTCTTTTTATTTTGGCCCGAAGAGTTGTGAATTCCTGGTATGTTACTGTATCCTTTTTCCTTTGATACCTTATGTGAAGCTTATTTTTCAGTCGAATATTCTCTTTAATTTCATTGGTGTACCAGGGTGGGTATCTAATCTTTGATTTTGGAGTATATTTCGGTACCCATTTGTTAATGATTGAGTAGAGGCGATCATAAAAAGCAGTGCATGCAGTATTTATGTCTGTGATATTAAAAAGAGCCGACCAGTCAGTGTGTAATAAATCATGATATAGAGCATTGAAATTTGCCTTTTTAAAGTTATAAATTGGAGTATTGTTGGCTTCACTACTGTTGTTAGCCATTTGGTTATTTCTTTTGTAGCGCATATTAATAAGCAGTGGGGGATGATGAGGCACTTCATTACTAATTAGGTCGATCGCCCTGTGAACATAGCATTGAGACCCATTGTATAGGACAAGATCCAGTAATCGATGGTTTTGATTTCTTATATTGTTGAATTGGTTAAGTTCGAACGTATTGAATATGTTAGTGAGGGTGGTTATTTTACTGTTAAGACATGAGTTGTCATCAAGAAAGTTCACATATTCTGTCACATTAAAATCTCCTAGAATTAAAATATCCTTGCCATAAAGGAATTTTTGAGAGATAAAGAAATCATACACCGATTCAAGGTCATCCGAAGAGCAGAGTGATGATACCATCATCACAAATATATAGAGATACTTGTTTAAAAATTATAATTTGGCTCCTACAATGTCAATGTATTGAGGTACGAGTGGTTGACTATTGTTTAAATTTAAAGGGAATAATGTTATATTACGATTAATCGCCAAGAGGACACCTCACCCCCCCCCCCTCTGCATACCAGTGGTAAGCTGACCACGATCACTTCTGAAACCTCAAAAAAATCAGTAGAGATAAACTCATTTGTTGATACAGACGGGTCGAGCCAAGTTTCAGAAAATAGCCAGAATGTCATAGTCACTCTGTGTTGATGAGTGAAGAATATTTATTAACTTTGTTCGTATGCCTCCAGTATTCTGATAGTAAATGTACATCTTGTGGTGCTTTGTTAAGTGGCTATTAATTCTATCTGATCTTGATGAAAATTTGTCCCAGATTCATTAGGTGAAGTGTTATTATGCGAATCACTACATTCATAGTATGAAACATTACGATCACCTCCAGTGGAAGAACTGTTTGAGGAATTCAACAAAGAACCATCGAAAGGAGCTTGACTGTATGCATTATCAATAATACTGATGTAGATCAGACTCTTGTTGCAAGACGAAGCTATACCATTACTAATTAATTCAGTCAATTTCATATTGGATTGCTTCCTACCCAACGTATTACAACTATTAATGAAAGACATTCTATTTGCTGAAAACCTGTCGAAGTTATATACAAGATTACTTATCCTATTGTTAAAATCATAACACCTACTTGGCACTCCAAAACAAATAGGTGTCGATAGGACAATAACATTGGTGTGGACGCACATCTTCAACCTATTTATAGCATACTGATACTTTGGAAAACTTTCCTTACAAAAATTATTATATCCTGCAAAAATAATTAAGTAATCATCCCTACCAAAACTCCCAATTAAAAGTGCAACATTTTCCACAACATCTTCGAATAGAGCAAAAGGTTTTATTACGCTCTGAACCATATGTTTACTTCCAAGTTTTTCACTTATTGTTGAATCTAATCCCATTCCCATCTGATCACAGAATAGAAGTATGCGATTTTTGGTGCTATTAATATCATTTAAAACATTGATATGCCTGCTAGATACATCCAAACTCGACACACTCGTCACGACTCTCTTGTCCTCGGAAGCAACAGTAAATAATTCAGTCTGCGTACACACATCTGCACAGTCTGATATAGGCGGTGTTAAGTTTTTACCCTGGAATTGATTGCCTTTGGCTCCACAAATGATTGAAATTTTGTTTGGATTGTTATAGAGCCACTTCGGCCCCGGCTCAAGGATGTAAACTGCACAAGTGCAAGTTTAGTGACCCTAATGAAATGTGTACCTAGTTTCGTCGATTCGGTGTCTATTCGGACACCGTTTTCAAGAAAAGCAAAAAACTAAAAATGAAAATGGTTAGCAAATACAATAAAACAGTAAAAAGCTCTTGCAGATTGTCAGGCTTTAAACTGACTTTGACAAGATGACAATTATAATGCCATATTTAATTACTGGTTAACTGGTATTTAGTTTGATAATAAGGTGTTATTGGGTAATTTAATTTGTTTATGAAGTTTTATATATATATAATTTGGTGTTATTCGCTTTGGAAGAATTTAATGATTTTTGTTGAAAGGATTAGTTAATTTTTAAGTGTCCCTTATCAACTTCAGTTTTTAGCAAAGGTAACCATGTACTATTGAAACTTACAGAAGTTGAAGCAACACATTTATCTTTATTTAATAAAATTAAAGCACTTTCTTTAATTTTACGTTTTTTAGAAGAAGGCTCCTTTGCCAAAATACTAGAAGCGTTCCATTGTATTCTGTGATTGTTATCAAATGCATGTTGACAAATATGTGATTTGTGGAATTGTGCATTTCTAATATAAGTTTGGTGTTCTTTTATACGTTTTGATAATGGTCTACAGGTCTCACCTATATAAAATTTATTACATTCACATGGTATTTTATAGATGACATTTTTAGTAGTTTCATTTTCATTAAGTGGTTTTGTTTTTGTTAGTTTAGATCTAAGGGTGTTTTCTGTTTTAAAAATTGTACGAATGTTAAATTTATTACCTATTCGTTTTATTTTGTCTGATAAACCAGGAATATAAGGAATAAAGAGGTTCGCAATAGGTCTATTTTGATTTTGTCTGATATTTGGTTGTTCAAATTCTATAAAGCATTTTTGAATGAAATCAATAGGATAGTTATTATTAATCAAAACATTGCTCAAAAATTCTTTTTCTGTGTTGAAATTTTGATTATTACAAATTATTTTCATTCGATCATATAGACTTTTTACGACCCCCTTTTTTACCATTATTGGGTGATTTGAATTAAAATTTAAATATCTGTTTGTATGTGTTGGTTTTCTGTATATTTTTGTTTCGAAACTATTCAAGTCTTTTTTAATAAGAATGTCAAGAAATGAAAGTTGTTCATTAATTTCTTTTTCTATAGTGAATTTGATTGTGGGTTCTATGGTGTTAATATGATTTAGAAAATCGTTAAGAAAATGTTCGTTATATGGATAAATTGAAAAAATGTCATCTATATAACACCACCAAATTAAAGGTTTATATTGATAATTTTCAATAAAATTTAATTCAAAATTTTCCATAAAAATATTACTTAATAAAGGTGATAAAGGCGAACCCATAGCCATACCATTGTTTTGTTGATAGTAATGGGTATTGTATTGAAAATAAGTAGTTTTTACGCAAAAAGTAAGTAATTCGAGTATTGTGTCAATATTAAGTTTTGTACGTTCACCAAGGTTAATATCATTAGTTAATTTATTTCTTACAATATTTAAAGTTTTATAAACAGGTACGTTGGTAAATAGACTAACAACGTCAAAACTTACCAGAGTATCGTTAGGATTTAAATTAATTTGTGAAAGTTTCTCTAAAAAATGTTGTGAATTTCTTATATATGAGTTAGTATTGTTAGCAAGTGGATTAAGAATGTTGAGTAGATATTTTGCAATCGGGTGTGTTGGCGAATTTATACAGCTGACTATTGGACGTAGAGGAATATTTAGTTTATGTATTTTTGGTACTCCATAAAAATGAGGTGTTTTACTATTGTGTGGTGTCAGTTTGAATCTTTCTATGTCATTGAATTGATTTTTGTGTTTTTTTAACATATTGTATATCTGTCTCTCAATACGTTCTGTTGGATCATTATTTAGTATTGAGTAATTACCGTCATTTAAAAGAGACATTATCTTTTCATCGTAAGTAATGCAATTCAGTTTGTTTCATTTTTTAATTCCATCAAGTCCCGTAGATGTTGGTCATTGTCCTTTGTTAAAGAGGAAATATTATCTAGTAGAGTAATGTTAGAATTTTTTAGGGTAGTTAGTTCATTTTCAAGATATTCAATTTTAGTTGCCTTAGCTTTGAAGTCCTTCGCTAGATTAGTGTTCAATTTGAGCATATTAACTATTTCTTTTTTGGTACTAATCAACTCTTCTTTTTGCGATTAAATAGTGATCTCGTAGTTCCTTTTAACCTCAAAAACCTCATCATCCAATGTTTCCGTTCGTCGTTCAAGTCGCTTGATGTGTGCATCTTTTAATTTGTTGTCATTTATAAGTCTGTCAATCTCCTGCTTGAGGCTAAGCTTTAGATCCTCGAAGTCAGTTTCAAGATTGTTGATGTAGGTATCCTTTTTAACCAAATCAGTTTCGAGTTGATCGCAATGCATCTGAAAGATTCGCTTTGCAACCATTGCAAAAAAATATACGTGATATTGTGATCTACTAAAATGCATAAGCTACTAAATAAATATCACCCTGTCCTAAGTTTGAACTTGAACTTGGAAATTGTTATATAAACATTAAAGGCAAACTATAAACAACGAGAGCAATTAACGGGAGCGATTTTGAACTTTACGCAAGCAATTGTCAGCACTTTTTATAATATAAATACTCTACCGAGCCTTCAGTTCGGCAGGCTTTTGTCTCACCTAAAACCAGCTCCTAGGTTAGCCACATGGCTGCTTCAGGTTCTACTCCTTTTCTCCTGGCCCAAACCTAGTATTTGGTTAGCCACATGGCTGCTAAGTCTAGGGGTTTCATAATCGCAGTAGTAAATGTCAAATCGATGATAAATTTGTTAAAAGTTCTGAGAAAGATAAGTTTCTAAGCAGTCTGTCAAATAATTAAAAGTGTAGTGGGATATTCGAGTGATCTTTCGAACAAACCAACCTTAAATAAAACACAACACAAAACTCTTAAGAAAATCTATATTTATAAAGCAGTGACAAGACCTATAAACAATTCAAAACCATACCTCAAATCGAGAAAGCATGCGCGCCTTAGTAATCGGGTATAAGAGAATCTTATTACGTTTCTGAACAATAGACATTTTTAAAGTTTTATCATTAAGTGTTTGGACCAATAGACGTTGATATTGTTTTATCTGAAGTGCTTTCTTTATCATCTGACGTAGAACGATTCCGAATCATCTGAGTTATACCACTGCACGCTAAGCAAGGCGTGGCATCACGGATAAACCATACAGTGACAGATTGGTAGAAGCGTTAAGTTTAATCAATAGACCCAGTCATTGTACCATTCGTGACAATATTCCTAGAAGGCAAGAGAATATTGAGTTTCTTGTTTAGTGGTAATTTATCTTTATGTAAGGAGAAAGGCATTTATACTATTTGTTTTTTTCGACATTTTCCCATGTAAATTGTTACGGGTGTAAATTATTTGTATTTATAGAACACATCATTTATTTTGGCAATAAAAAAAATAAGTCATTATAGATAGGTATATCACTTGGATAACCATCTCTATTATTTCTCGATAAGGCCGAACCTGACTATAGTTCAAGTCGGAAATAATAGTCAGTGACTCATTTTTAGTTTTAAGGCGCGCCTCGAGGGGTAAGGGAAGAGAGAAGGAAATTCCAGCGGCGGATACAATTGCTTTGTAAATTAATATGTTATAATAACTATA
>MU182736.1:0-57540 GCA_016904865.1 Pissodes strobi
AACAGTCTTATTTAATAAATGTCTTATAGAAGCAACAACCCCTACAGACTGGAATAATGCTATAATAGTTATCATGTACAAAAAGGGAAATATTGCCCAATAGGTCAATTAGCTTACTGTCACACCTCTACAAATTATTCACCAAATTGAATCTAAACTTGACTCCTATCAGCCTCCAGAACAGGCAGGTTTTCGAGCCGGGTACGGAACTAATGACCATCTGCAAGTCATTAAAACCTTAATAGAAAAGTCCGTCGAATATAACAAACCGCTCGTGCTAGTGTTTGTGGACTATGAAAAAACCTTTGACTCTATCAGACACAATAGCGGACCATACACACAGAGGTTGATCTGCCGATTTGGAACGGCGCAGATCAAACTTGCATATTTATCTTTTAGTTAGTGGGGATTGCTCGCGCCAGATTTAACCGGAGCAGACTTGTTTGTCAGTTTACGCCGTACCAATGACATCCGTCGTCGATCATTAACAGACAGTTTTCGTGACTAGACTCTAGCGCTAGCTGAGGATCGGGCTCACCCATCCACCCTTACGTTCGTGTGAATGCAGTGGAATGTATTCGCGGAAACACATGCAAGCTGCTGTAGATCCACTATAATACGGCTTTTGCTAAATATATGCTGGTTTTTAGTTAGATAAAGAAAAATATATCGTAGAAAGTGCTGACAAAGTACGGGCACGTATTATTTCACTTTTCGCAAGGAGCTCAAGAAAAGGAAACTAACCAAGTGCTAACCAAAACTAACCCAAGACATACCCAAAATCAAGAAAAAAACTGTTTAGAAATATAACCATAAAAAAAATTAAAAAAGCAACGGGGTTTGAACCCGGGCCGCCAAAGTGAGACCTAACCATCTAGACCTCTCGACCACGAGGGCTCTTGCGGCAAACTGATTGCATCGCGAAGACATGGAAGTCAAGTCAAATGTATGGGTGGATGGGTGTATGGGCGGGACAGTGGTCCTCCGCTAGCGCTAGAGTCTAATGTTTTCGTGCATATAGGTTTTAAAAGTTTTAATTGTGATAACGTGGTCAGCATGTCTTCTGAAGGTGTTGTTTTATCAAAGAATTTTCTGCTTTTCTCATTGTAGTATCATGTTTTGTAAGAGCATCTCCTACTAAATTTAACAAAAGCTCATACGTGTTGATATCCATTCTTAAATAAGTTTTAAAATCATCTGGATCATTCTCCCTTAACTCTTTTAATTATGGCTCATTTTTTTTTTCTTAAACAAATAACTTTTAACCCACTTGGAACGTATTTTTCTTACACTACTTTTTATTATTTGCATATTAAGAATCATTCCACAACACAGAGCCAGTTTTATTAGCAAGAAACATTTTCGAGACTACACTTGTTAACAACGCTTAAAAAAACCATGTGTGTAAAACTTTCGCGAAATCAAAATTCCACAGTTTCGGTTTAAGCCGCAGATAAATCTTCGGTTTCCGCCCACTAACGCGCGGTTTTGTATGCAACAGAGCGACAGGAAAGATCAAAAGAATTTGTGTTAGTGGACATAGCAATTTTTAAACCGTGACGCAAGAAACTGACATATTTATCTGCGCCGTTCCAAACCGGCAGATCAACCTCTGTGTGTATGGCCCGCTATTAAGATGTTCAATGCACTTGCTGACTGCCGAGTTGACAGTAAATTCTCTGCCATCCTACAACATATCTACAACCACTCAACTGCAAGTGTAAGAGAAGATGAGAAGACCGATAAATTTAAGATACAACGTGGAGTTCGACTAAGCTGTTTACCGCGCTTCTGGAATATATGTTCAGAAATACTGAGCTGGAGAGTCTAGGTATAAATATCGATGGAAAATATCTTAATCACTCCGATTCAACGGCGACAGATTGCTCAGGTAAAGCAAAAAAATGTTGTCAAAACTGACATCTGACTGACACAAAGTTGGTCTCAAAATCAACGCAACAAAAACGGAATTCATGACGAACCTGGTCCCTAGCCAAAAGAGATCTTCCAAGTGACATGAGATCAGAATTGGTAGAGATAATCAAACATGTGAAATCGAGGGGAGAATTGGACTAACATGGGCAGCTTGTGGTATACTTAACATGGGCAGCTTATGGTAAACGTACAGAAATCAGTAAATAAAGTGAGTTACACAACGCGCCATGTACGTTCTTTGTTGGGAATTACAATACGGGATAGAGTTCCCAATGAAACAATACGACAGAGCACCGGGGTTACAGATGCGGTAGTGTGAATGGCTTGCTTGAAATGGAGTTGGGCTGGACTTGTAGCAAGAATGCCACATGAAAAATGGACCAAAAGAATTATAGAATTGCGACCCGGAGATCAAGCCTTCAGAAACCAGGGACGACCACCAACCAGATGGACAGATCATGTAAAACGCATCTCGAGAAACTGGATTCATGCTGCTCAGAACCGGAAAAATTGGGGATTATTGAGAGAGGCCTATGTTCAGCAATGTTCAGCAGTGGACGAGACAGGCTATTTAATGATGATTGAAGACATTCATACCGAAGTTTTTTTGTCTAAAAACAGAACCTGCTACTTCAGAGCCTCTACGACCATCGACTGGGACCTCTTCAAAAGAAAATTTTGAAAGTAGACTTGAAGGATTCCCCAACAGGTTAAGAGAGGCAGAGGATAGAGCATTCTTTTCAAAGGCTAAATGAAAAGCGTACAAGAGACCTACAAGGCCTCACAACGAGAATATGAACTGGAGAAACTTCTGGGAAAGGATAAAAAAAAACGTGCTCGCAGTAGTATGCCACTGTAAAATATTATCAAAAGTGGGATCATGGTGAACCATCGCGGGAACCACATCAGTCCTGTATTATCCGGTATTTCTTTTCTGGAAGGAGAAAACTCGAATAAACAGTTAAATCTTTAAATCGTTTATCATTCACGGAGAGAGCCTAACTTTGGCATATATCTATATAGATTAGTATAAGAAATTGAAGTGCTTATCGGCTTCAGATACTTACTTTACTTTCGTTAAAAGACTGCTATCGTTCTCCCTTTCGTTTGCACTTTCGTATTTATTCAGGTTTTTGCTAAATATCTGAGCCTTTAGATTGGCTGCTGCCATCCATTTAATATTTTTTCTGTTTTTATTATATGATATTAGATCGCTACAATATAAGTATATCAAAAGAGCAACGTAAACGTCCAAGAAAATCGGAATTTAATTCACTAAGTAGATAACCTTCAAAATATCTAAATAACAATATTGACTTAAATGCATACTAATATCTATAATATTATGCACTGTTCGTTTTATTAAGAAGCGATATTTAGGTCACGCATACCTAAAGTAATATTTTTAATAAATATCACAAACAAGAATCCGTCACGTTGGTTGTTAACATTAATTAATTCCAAATCTTTATGTCAATATACATGGTGTTCGCCTTCGAGAGCGCCTAAACTATAAGAGGTTTAATAATGTCTTAATGAAAAGTTGTAGGATTTACATTAGGGTATAAGGTAGGTAAAAATATTGTTACACCAGAAACTACAGTTTCTCATCACAAACCCCAGAATGTTCAAACCTCTCAAGCGAATATTAGACACATGCTCTGCAAAAGACAGCTTTTCATCAAACCATACTCCAAGGTCCCTGACAACTCCCACACATCTAAGATTCTCGTTATTGATTTTATATTCGGAATTGAACTTTTTATAGCCCCTGAAAAAGCTTCTATAACAACACTTCGTGACGTTCAACAACAGGTTATTGGTCTGTGACCAATTCCAGGAGCCTCACTGAGTCCTCCCACTGCTCAATCGTCCTGTACATCTTGAGATCATTCGCAAACATAGTGACCGTTGAATGTTGGATCACACTTGCTATATCGTTGACAAAGAGATTGAACAGTAAAGGGGCACAGTGTGGGCCCTGAGGCACTCCCGACACCATCCTAATTGGCATGGAAACAAAGTTTTTAACTTTAACCCTCTGCAACCTACCATCAAGCAAACTCTTCAACCATGCAGTGGGTGATGGATCAAACCCCATTGCCCGCAATTTTGCCAATAACAACTCAAAATTCATCCTGTCGAGAGCCATCGAGAAGTCAGTATAGACGGAGTCAATCTGAAGCTTTTTCTCGAAGGCTTCGATCAGGTCTACCTTATACATCACCAAATTATCAGTGGTTGATATCCCAGCTGCGAAGCTAAACTGGCTCTCAATAATCTATCCTCTACACCTCCAAGCAAGTTGATCATAAATCATACTATCAAACAGCTTTGTCACTGTGTTCTGTTTACAAACTCCACGATAGTTACTAATATCATTGTGATTATTGGACTTAAATATTGGGGTAATGACGCTATGCTTCCAAACATCAGGAAATGTATGCGTTCTCA
Source organism: Pissodes strobi (assembly GCA_016904865.1). Lineage (NCBI taxonomy): Eukaryota > Metazoa > Arthropoda > Insecta > Coleoptera > Curculionidae > Pissodes > Pissodes strobi. The sequence goes on from MU182736.1 coordinate 4,390, forward strand.
AAGATAAGTTAAATAATGTTTTCAATGGTTTACTTAGGGTAGAGGCACATTGCCTCAGGAAATTATTTGGAACAGAATCAGTGTTTCAGATTCGATCTTGGTCGATTTTCTAAACAAACAGAGATGTGATCGTAGGCACTATAATTTACCATAGGGCTAGTTCTAAAGTCATTTTGTAAATAAAACAAAAAGCTTTAGCATTATATGAATATTTTAATAAGTTATTTTACTTGAAAACAACTGGAAGCTTATAAATAAACAAAATATAAACATTAAATGATTGTACGTAGTCAGTGCTACGATATGAACAATATCAGTCGAGGCAAAGTATGGACCTTGAAGAATATGATAAGAATAATAGTCTTAAAACTAAAGCATTGCGTAAACAGTTGTAATACTAAACATACATGTGTATGATTATAAACATAACCTTGAAGCTATGTACAGTTAAATGCTCATTAAAGTCCCGGCGGAACTGCTACGTATGAGCTCAGTTAGCTGAGCTAACTCTGATGTGAAATACAGTAATATATAAGCAATAATAACAGGATAAATATTTCCTTACAGTCCACCAATAAGCTACTATGTACACTATGTTCACAATTAACGAGCAACGTTCAATTCAGCAGTTTATCTTCCAGAACAGGAAAAGTCACTTTAAACACTTACTAAGTCTCTGTTGTACCTTCTATGTACAATGTGGTTCAATCTTTTGCAAATAAAAATGTCTTGAATGTGTAGTTTGATATGGTATGCAGTTATATATGCATGTGGCATGACACGGGTGCCTTTGTGAATGCGGTTTTTATACACGCAAAAATAATTGTAAAACATGCTATGCAGGTCGTATAGGTAAGCTGAAATCCGCGTAGGGAATTAGCATTTGTGATATCCTTATATTGCAATTAATCATGAGATAATGATTGCAGGCTAGTGCAGAGTTATCATTATATTAGAATAAGGCTAGAGTATAGCAACCCAGTGTTATACTCTGATAGAGAATAGAGAATGTTGAACGCCCATGGACAAGACCAAATGGGAACGCTAGCATAGCGATGGTACCGCGTTTGAGAGAATGTGATTGTAAACGTGTATGTTTACTTACTTGAGATTCGAGACAAGACTCGATTACTTGTGGTTCGAGATAAGACTCGATTGTAGAATTCCCATGGACGAGACCAATGGGCTAGTACAGCGATGGTACAGCGCCTTGAGTGAATATAATGGCACACAGGGTGCCGATAAATACCTTTTTGTAGGCTTCCCATGGACAAGACCAATGGGGACGCCAGTACACAGCGTTATACTTGTGAGAATAATGGCAGACAGGGTGCCGATAAATACCTTTCTTGTAGGCTTGAGACGACGATGACTATGGCTGGATACCACAATTCACTTGAGTAGAGAAGTAGAGGGATTATGAGGTCTCAAAACGTGAAAACATTCGGGAAAAAGCACCTTTAGCGCGACTTACATGGTTGAGGGTCGAGATGCTACTTACTACTAGATCGTAAGAACTGGATCAACTTGAAGAAGTTGTTAACGCCCCTTGTTACCGCCCCTTCTGGCGGGATAATCTACATCGCTCCGGATATAGAAAGGGCAATAATGTTAATCTAGAGATATTGTGTAAAAACTTAGCATGACCGGTTGTCTAAATTAATATTATGAATTTTAATACAAATCCGGTTGAAATCTGCTGACTAGTTTTCATGAAATTCGATTATTAAAGATCGGAAACTTAGGAGCTAACTTGATTACCTCCGTTAAACGCTTGTGAAAGCTCAGTGATTGGCCGAATGTCCGAATGTGTTCCTGCATAGTGTAGCTGATACGGCCTTGGGGTTTGAAATACATTGAGGTGATTGGTTTGCACGAATTATGCGACTAAATGCAGGACACTTGAAAACAAATCCCAAACAGGTCAACAATCTTCTGCCCAGTGTCCCCAGACTCAGACTCCAGAAACATTGAATCCGGATAGCCATTAGATTTGCGGTTATCTCTTATATATTTCCAGAAGTACTTTGTATCAAGCAAAAGTGAGTCCTCTACTTCCTGCATGTGAAGTGAGTGGCACCTATCATATTCAGTGTGACACAGTGCTCTATAACCAGAAAAGAGTTGATAATCATGGTCAGATCCATTCAACAAATAATGCTTATGATAATTTTTTTTACAAATGAGATCTTTCAAAACAGGACTGAACCATATAGAAAAACATGAGGTTTTGATATGCTTTCTGGGTACAAACAATGTTAAGCAATGCTGAATAACTGAATGAAACGTCTCAGCCGCGACAGATACACTCCCAACTGCCAAACACTCATACTTTTTGACAGAAGCGAAAAAATTATTTATGGCGGTATAATCGGCATTCTTGAAATCATAATAGAATTCATCAAAAGATAAAGACTTACCGACAAGTCCTACATCAAAACAATAACCTATATGGTGCACACTATTTGGCAAAATATTATCTACAGCAGGAATCACAGAAACACCGTCTGTTATTTGGAACCGTGCTAATTTGAAACATATTCATGTATGGATGCACCTCAGCCAAGGTACGATCAAGAGAACCATCGGCACACTCCACTGCGATACCACATTCCTCGAGTGACCAACGAGTTCCCGGTTGTTTAAAGGCTCCAAACATAAAGAAATGAAAATTAGGATATCGTTCTCTAATGTGAATCACCGACAAAGTGTGTTGTTCATATATCTCATTTACTGAGTTCGGGGGAATTTATACTCCACCAATAATGAATGACTTCTTTTCCGCTTTAAACTCAACAAAAGGTCTGCTCAATGGCATCCGTACAAACTGTCACACTCCTTGATTTCAGAACAGATGAGATGGCTATCAACACACCACCACCTCTTGACCTTGTACTAGTGTTACTACTACGATTAGTTCTTCTTCTTCTTCAAGTGCCTATTCTTTCCGAATATTGGCGATCATCCTGGATATGATGAGTTTGTTCATGGCTGCTCTAAATAACTCGGTAGTAGTTTTTGAGAACCATGTTCTTAAGTTTTTAAGCCATGATATTCTCCTTCTTCCTGGTGGTCTTCTGCCATCAACTTTCCCTTGGAGAACGGACTTTAAAAGGTGATATTTGCTTTCGTTCCTCATAATATGTCCGAGGTACTCAGGCTTTCTTCTCTTGATGGTGTTCATTACTTTCAAGTCCTTCTTCATTCTCTCCATCACTGCCTTGTTAGTCACTCTGTCCACCCATGATATTCTCAGCCATCTCCTGTAAAGCCACATTTCGAAGGCTTCGAGTCTTCTTTGTGTTGTCTCGGTTAATGTCCATGACTCCATCCCATAGAAAAGAATCGAGAAAATATAGCATCGGAGGAGTCTGATTTTGATGTCGATGTTAAGGTTGTGACTTTTAAACAGTTTAGCCATTTGGTTGAAAGCGGCCCTTGCTTTCAACCAAATGGCTGTGAGTGGTCCCAATTATCATTGATCATGGTTCCCAGATAGGTGAACTGTGTTACTCTGTAAAGTTGGTGTGTTGTTTATCGTTAAGCCGTATCTTCCACCAGTTTCTCTACTGATTACCATGAATTTGGTTTTACTAATGTTAATTTCTAAGCCATAGTTACTGCTGAGGTCTTGTATTTTGTTCATTAGTTCTTGTAAGTTGTTCATGTTGGCAGTGAAAATCACAGTATCATCTGCGTACCGGATGATCATTCGTTCTTCATTCAGCAAAATTCCTATGTCGGTATTCACAAGGGCCTCTTTAAAGATTTCCTCCGAGTAGATTAAATATGAGCGGTGACAGGATACAGCCCTGCCTAACTCCTCGAAGAATGTTTACTGTGTTGGTTTGCTCTTCCATATTAAGTTTAATAGTAGCTGATTGATGCCAGTAAAGGTTTCGGTTGATCCTTAGATCTTTATCATCCATCCCCGTATTCATCAAGACGTCTATCATCTTTTCGTGTTTTATTCTATCGAACGCCTTCTGGTAGTTTATAAAACAGGCAAAAATATCACAGTTTATATCTCTACAGCGCTGGAACAATACTTGTTGACAGAAAAGTGCATCTCTTGTACCCATGCCTCTCATAAATCCAAATTGTGTATGTGACACTCTTTCCTCGCAGATCCTAAAGATTCATCGATGAATGATTTTGAGGAACAGCTTTGGCATTTGACTCATAAGACTAATTGTTCTGTAGTCACCACATGCTTTGGCTCCTTGTTTCTTTGGTAACATTATAAATTCAGAGATAAGCCATTCTTTTGGAATGTTCCCAGTATTGTAGATGTTATTAAAAATGCCAGTCAGAAATGTGATGGACTCATCGTAAAGAAGCCTGAGGAATTCCGAATGTACTCCACCCGGCCCTGGAGCCTTTCCTTCCCTTAAAGTATTAATGGAAGCTCTAACTTCCTCTCCCGTGATATCAGGTCCGGACTCAGCCTGAGTGGGGGGTGGGTCTCCTCTCTCATCAAAAAACAACTGTTCTATATACTTCTTCCAAGTTTCTTTAATATCTTCTCTATCCACAATCAACTCTGCTGCATCATTTACAAGTTTTCCCACATTTTTCTTTTTGAACTTTCCTGTAACTTCTCTCACCCTCCTATGTACATTGAACTCATCGAATCTGCTTTACAAAACTTCTATCTCTTGGCATTCCTCATCCAATTATTTTTGTTTGGTCTCTCGAATTTTCTTCTGTATGTCCCTTTGTATGTTTTTGTATGTTGAGAAACTGTTCTTTTGTTGTCTCCGTTCTTCCATGAGTAACAAAATTTCTTCTGTCATCTATGATTTATGTTTCGCTCCATCATCCTTCAGGTACCTATCTTTGACATTAGTTGTTGTTTCAGCAAGTATCATTATTTGTTCTTCTGTGTTATCAGTCTCCTCCGCAATCAGTCAGTGCATTTGTCGTTGATGTCCTTCTTTACTTGGTTCCTTACTGTGTCGTTCTTAAGTTTCCTAAGATTATATTTTGGTTGTTTTGTTTTATGTATCATCTTAAATTTTGTCCCATATTCTCCGACAAGTGGATTGTGGTCCGACTGTATGTCTGCACCCGGGTATGTTTTCATGCTTGTGAAGCTGTTTCTATATCTTCGATTTATTAAGATATAATCTATCTGGTTTCGGATGATATGGTCTTTTCCGTCGTCTCTGGGAGAAGTCCAGGTGTATAGTCGTCTGTCTGGTAACTCAGTCATGTTCGGATGCAAACACACTGAGAGTTTTCCCCCTTACGTTTCTAACGGCAAGCCCGTAAGGTCCAATGTATTTTCCTTCTCTTCCCTTGCCTATTTTGGCATTGAAGTCACCCATTACGATAAGGATTTCTTGTTTAAGGAGTTTCTTTATAAGATCTTTAATCTGAGAGTAAAATTCTTCTACTTCCTCCTCACTGTGATCAGTGGTAGGTGCATATACCTGTATTATGTTGGTGTTCACTGGTGACGTATTCAATTGTAGGAGCATGACTCTTTCGTTCATAGGCATAAAATTAGTGACGTGTCTAGCAATATCCTTTCTGATAATCAATCCCACTCCGTGTTCGTACCTTCCATTAGTTGTTCCAGAATAGTACACTCTTTAACTCTCCATGTCGCAGTAGCCGGAGCCGGGCCATCTCGCTCACTCCCATGATCTCTATATTCAATCTTCTCATTTCCAACAGCGCATTCTGAATTTTACCAGCTCGGGCCATTGTCTTCACATTCCATGTGCATATTCTCTTAATTTGCTCTGTTTGCAGTTTTTTATTACTCATGTTTCCATTCTTATTTGCTCCCCCCCCCCGGAGATCCGATGGGGGAGCTTGAAACTCCGGACTCATTTAATAGAACATATCGGTTAGCGGTATATACTATATCCCGGCACCATGACTTCACTATTAGAAAAACTATCATTAAGCCAAGTCTCAAGTAGAATGATCACGGAGTAACCAGACAGATATACACCATCGCTGGTAATCATTGATTCTAGTGTGAAGGCCTTCGATATTCTGGCAGTAGAATCTTAGGCTTGATGATCGTTTTTTGGCATGTTCTGTTTACGTACTATTCTTTTTGTAATATATGGATTCTTATTTCTATATTTTACTATAACATCAGTTTCACCATTTGATCTGCGTTCATTCAGTTCATCATAAACACGTTTAATTTGGGGTCACGTTGAATCTTAGTAAGATCAGCCCTCACCTTAAAATTACTATCATCAAGCTTGCTAGCACTTTTTAGACACCTTAAAGCTGCCGCCGATTCCCAGAAAATATCCCGGTCGCGGCCTATCTCCAGGCTGACCAAGTCTAGTCACTTTAAAGTCTTGTTGGGTACTGAGATCCATCTTCTCCAAGACTACATTCACATAGGCACTGTCGTGATTAATCCTTTCTGTGATTAAGTTTGAATCACTTTCCGGGACATTGAAGATGAGTATGTTCTTTGATCTTACACATCTTTCCTGTATCTCAATAAATGTGCCCGGCTGCTGATTTGAGTCATCTGTTGGATTCGGCTCAGATTTACGCTGCTGAATACAATCACGCAGGTGGGCAACCTCAATCTCTAACCCATCAAGCCTTTCCCCTCTCAATTTTAGTGTTTCTCGAAGGTCATTAATTTCTGACCTGAATTTATTACTTTGATCTAATAGAATTCCGATCATCTACGACATAATGGAGAAAATATCCTTGTTACTAACATTTGTCTTCTTTGCTAATGATGCTATTTGCTTCCTAATAGCTTGCTCACTTGGGATATTGTTAGCAGAACCAGCACATGATGATTCGGACGCTGCTGATGCATTCGATGGTTTGTGCCTAGCAGGTCGCGTATCGTTTGCAGAGTTGGCATCTATCCGTTCGGCGGATTACAATCATTGCATTCTCAGCTATGTGACCCGGTTCTTTTCGTAAGGGCAAAATCTTTATCGAATTCGGGATAGACAGTGATGAGCAATCTTTATGAAGATAAGTTCTATATTGTTGTGGAGAATTCATGTTTTACCTTAAAATTGTTTGGGTTTTCTCTCCAAGTAGAGCCGCTTGCTCTGGCTCCAGGGTGTAAACAGCACAAGTGCTAGTTAAGTGACCCAAATGCAGCTTCATTAGGGTCGCTTAACTAGCACTTGTGCAGTTTACACCCTGGAGCCAGAGCAAGCGGCTCTAATTGGAGAGAAAACCCAAACAATTTTAAGGTAAAACAATCTTTATGAAGCCATCCACAACAACCAGAACACTCCACTGCTAGTTGGTTTGACTTTATCACACGAGCACAATCAGATGTTGATCAAAAAATCTTTACTTATTACTGGCTCTTTTCGTTGAAAAACCTGGAGCAGAACAACAAGTTTATATTCATATAACCTCACTGCAACATTTATATAGATGAATTGGTTAGTTGACACAGGCTATAGATAATTCCAATTTCGACGCAAAACTCTGAACAGATCAATTAATGGAACGCACCATAAATTTTTTGTTCAGTATTTACAATTCTTCAGTGTCTGTCCAAATATCATTAACACAAAACAACAGACTGGATTCAAATATCACTCCCATATACTCGATTTTATTTAGATCACACCAAGGAAAACACAACTGACAATTCTGCAAAATTTCATGAATTAACTCAAATGCAAAAGGCAAAATCTTAATTAAAATTATCCTTAAAGCACTATTTCCGTTCAGTAGTTCACTTTCAATTAACATTCATATGAGTATATTACGCTAATATATTTTTACCGAAATAAAAAAAATGTTTTATGTTTTCCAGGTCTGACAGTAAATAGACCAGTTAATTTACCGATAGATTCCTTTTTAGTATTCCGACAAGAAATATCCTCGACGATGTAGGCGCCTTTAAATGAGATTTTAAATTAAATTTGCCTTATTTTTAAAATACACGGAATTTTTATTTTGCTTCAAAAGTTTTATATTTCTTCTGAATAAGATTATGGCCGAATACAAAGCCTATAAATTATTTCTAGGGCTTTTAGGCTTTATTTGCTTCTTTACTTAACTTAAATCTTTGTGTATTGAGATAATTAATTATTTATTAATTTTCTTTAAGCCTGGAAAATTCTCTTGGATCCGAGCCGACAAATAAATTAATTAAACACGAAGAGTAAAGACAAAAGCAGAATAATTCGAAGTAAAAAAATAATTGAGGCTATGAGCGCATTAGTGCACAATAAATAAATATATAAATAAATAATTTAAAAAAGATTACCACCTAATACTAAAAATTAATTAACGTATCATTTTCAATCTACTTTCAACAAAACCACTGTTAATTTGTTAAACTTAAATAAGAGTATACTGTATTAAAAATAATTTTCTATTGTAGGTTTTTTTGGTAAAAACAAAAATAAAATCCAGCTTACATAATAATTTCCAAATGCAAGATAATCAGGAAAAATCTTGATATAAGCTAATTGAAATGTTTCTCATTTTTATAAGTGATCATCCCACCAGATTACCTTACCTTGCGCCTTGCGAATTTTTTTTAAGGTGGGCCTAATAAAATGTCTGAGTTGTATCTAACTAATAATAATATTTATTGGAATAGTCTTAATCCGCAATAATACTTTAAAACATTAGTACTTAACTAGTCAGCTTAATATCAGTTCAAGACTATAGATTGATGAGTTGATTAAATTAAGTTAAATTATATTTGTTTCACACTAATATTATCATAATTATAAAAAGAATAAAAACACACATATTACAATAAAAACTAACAAAATTGATATGAAAAAATGAAGCAGTAGATAAGGACAGCTTTAAAAATAATCAAGAGAAATGGGAACATGTTTCAATATTTGACAATCTAACACTTACTGAGATTAAGTTTTATATATTTTTTATTACCTAAAAGTTTTAGGAATTTATTATTCAAAAGTGTCATAGTAGCTTTTACATGTGTATGGTAACAATATCATATCCTTTATATTAATTTAATTAAGTACATCCCGTTCAATGAATATTGAAATATTGCAATAATATTAACTTACCTCACGGGAGACAATTCCCTATTGTAATTCCCACTGAAAGTAAAAATTCCAGGTGAATTAACTTCAGAACCGGAATGAAAACTTGGTGAATTTGTCCACTTGTGCGCCGTACTACTGCTGGTACTACTTCCCAAGGACTGATGTTTCGTTAAAGATGGCCCCTAAAATCGAGAACAATTCCGTGGAGATTATCTAAATTGAAAACGTATCCAAAAATATCTTGTTTTTTTATTTCCAAGAATGTGAAGTTTTCTGTGTTCATATTTTTTCAAATTCTTGAAAACATCGGAATGAAGATAGAATTGGCTACTGTTGGTTAATTAGAATAAAAAAAAATATATTGCTAAATAAGAAATCAAATAAAGTGCACTACATTAGATAGAAAGAGCATATTTCAGACTAGCACTCGCACTCCAGCAAAAACCGCAAAACAGAAAGCAAAAACAGCAAGATAGCAAAAAAGACAGCAAAAGTTTTGTTGTCTCTACTGTGTTTGCTATCTGTTTTGCTGTTTTTGTTGTTTGTTTTGCTGTTTTTGTTGTCTGTTTTGCTGTCAGTTTTGCCATTTCTATGTACTCACTACTAACCCAAATTCGTAAGTCGCGATGATCGAAACAACTAAGACGACAGCGCAATAGGGAGTTTCTAGAAGGAAGACCCATTAATTGCGTCTCTAGGTCCAAAGTATTATCGGGAAATGGGAAAACATTGATTTCTAGGTCAAATATATGAAGGTTTTCTCAAAAAACATTAATTTTTTTAAAGCGAAGTGCCTGATGAGAATCGACGCCAAAAACTGTATTGAAGACGCTTTGGACATGGAAGATTTCGAGGTAAAATTTTGCTTTAAACATCCGAGTTGTGGCAAGTAATTTCATAATATTGAAACAGTGAAACATCTTCAAAGTGAGATCTTCAAATTTTCAAGATTTAGACCAAGTTTCCGTTACAGCTGGTCATCTTCAAAGATTTTGAACTGGTTTTGGTCAATGTAAGGCATCATCATGGATTAAAGCGAAACATCTTCAGAGATCTAGACAAGGTTTCGGCCAATACTGATCATCTTCAGGGAATTAGATCAAGTTTAAGTCAATACTGATAATCTTCAAGGATTTAGACAAGCTTTTAAGTAATTCTCAACATATTCAGAATTTAGATCAAGTTTCAGCTTGTTCTGATCATCTTCAAAGATTTAAACTGGTTTTGGCCAATGCAAGGCATCATCATGGTTAGTCCATGAAACATCTCCAGAGATCTAGACAAGGTTTCAGCCAATACTGAATAGTAGTAGTAGTAGTAGTAGTAAGGGTAGGGGCCGAAGCCCGGTAAGTAGGCCTATAAGTACCTTTTCACCATCCCCGATCCGCCCTACTGAGTATCTTCAGGGAATTAGATCACGTTACAGTCAATACTGGTAATCTTCAAGGATTCTTTTTTACTTTACTTTATTCCGTAGTCTCTACAACCCTGGGTGGGTCTTGGCTGACTTGACGATTTGCCTTTATTGTTGTTCATCCATTGTAACAGTTCGATTTTGCCAATGTCAAATATTTTAAATATTTAATTTATATGCCGCATTTAGGAAAAAAGATGCTGTATTTTGTGCCCATCGGTTTATTAATTCTAAATTTATTGATTTGATTTGCTAACAATTCGCTTGAAATTGCCGCTTTTCTTAATATAAATTAACTATATTCTAAGTGGTGGGATTTATTTGTATTAGCTTTTATAACACGCTGGGACTCTATTTATTTTACTAAATGAAAAAACCTTTGTATTCCATGCAAAAATTTTTAATCTAAAAGGACGTCTAATCACCGTAACAGAGCGCTTTCGGCCTTAGCCATCATCAGTGTTACTTGTCAGTTGGAACAAAAGATATCCACAATAGGCACAAACAACATCAAAACGACAACGGTCACATCAAAATTTAAAAAACACTCTACATTATAAGAAAGGTTCACATAATTTAAACATTTAACAAATTAAAGCCAGACGTGGAAACCACGCTTTGATGGTATGACAAACATGTCTCTGTCGACAAGCTGGTTTTTATTAAAGTAAGAGGCTTTCGTCTAATGCGCACTGGGTTATTTCAGGGGTTTTTCTGGAGGGCCACAAGCAGGGGTTACTAGAGAGCCACGACTTCAACTACCAGGCTACACTAGAGCCAATCCTAATACTGAGCTTTCGAGACCTCGGCTAGTTTTCCCTCAGGCCCAGTGCCCTAGCAGTACTAACGGGTGCCCGGCACCTTTACCAGAGTTCGACGGATCTAAGTGGTATCGTACAGAAGAGTAAGTTTATTTATTCATTTATTATTATTAATCGCTCTGAATTTTATTTCTCTTTAATATAAATCAAGCATTGACAATCGAGCTTTGAAACAGTTTCTATAATTTTATTCCTTTCATTCATTTATCGAGTAACATAACCGCTCTGAATTTTCCTTCTTTATAATATAAGTCAGGCATTGATAGCCAAGCTTTCAATAGTTTTACTCTAATTTTATTCTCTTTTTTTATCAATTTATCGAGTCATTTGATTTAATTATTGTGGCCGTTTATTGCTACATATTATTATTGCCACATTTCAAATTGGTGCAGCTATTAGCGCACGCATACCTAGATGGAATTAGCTTAGTTGACATCAAAGTGATCACTTCGGTTAGTAGTATTTAGTGCATTTAGTGGTAAGGCATACAGAACCGAGTATTAACAACTAAATTGGTCTCCGCACAATCTCCATATTGTGCTCTGTTGATTTCATCAATTACTTTAATACTCATTTGACATTCTTTTGTCTTAACTAACCTCCTTTCCATTTAACATTTTACTACAGATAGATTGTTGTCGCGTTTAAAAAAAAAGAACTTAGTAGCAAATATATTGTTCCTTAAATTTTAGATTGTGTTTTTTTGATAGGTTAAGTTAAGTGATTAATTATTGATTTAATAAGCCAGCCTATATTCTCGTTTTTTGTTGGTTTGAAGTTACGTACCGGTTGATTTAATGAGCTGACCTAGCCACCCTGCACAACACAGCAGAGCTTTTTCCGTTTAGTTGGCTAGAACGGGTGGCGCTCAAACGACCCCACTACAGGGGCCGGGCATTTGCAATATTACTCTCCAGGGCCATTTTAAATTCAATCAGAAAAACGTGTTGCACCATGATCCCGAGTTCCGGATTGTCGATGTTTAAAACCTGGAGATCCGCCCTCACGTTGTCCCTCCATCACAATCTCGGTCTTCTCAAAGGACGCATCCCGACTGGTGCTTGCTCCCAAACCAATTTTACAACTCCGTCATCTTCCTGCCTCTTAACATCACCTTGATGATATCGGGTCGATGATACTTTTCTTGTAGTTCAATATTGATTCTGGTTCGATACTGCTGGGTATTCTCACCTAGGACTGGTTCATATATGCCCCTCAAGATTTTCCTTTCCGCTATTCTTAGTCGGTACTCATTTTGTTTTGTAAAGGTCCAAGTCTCACATGCATATGTCATAATGGGTCTGATTACGGTGTGGTAAATTTTTATCTTTGTATTATGAGAAATATTCTTAGACCTCCTATTTTTTGTAGTGCAAACCAACAACGATTGCAACTCTGTATTCTGGTATTGATTTCTTCAGTCATGTTGTTTGACGTTACCGTAGCCCCTAAATACTTAAATTGATGGACCCTCTCAAAGTTATATTGATCCATTGTAACGTTCTATCCGATTGGATCTCTCTGTTCAGTTTTCATTGTTGCCATATACTTTGTTTTTTGTTTCATTTATTCTCAGGCACTTTCCAGTCTGAAAAAGTCCTCTTTAATGTCAACGGTCGTATTTCCTACGATGTCTATATCGTAAGGATTAGGACAAGGTTTTATGTAATTCTCTCAATATACTCAGGATTTAGATACAGTTTCAGCTAGTGTTGATCATCTTCAAGGATTTAAACTGGTTTTTGCCAATGTAAGGCATCATCATGGACTAAAGTGAAATATCTCAAGAGATCTAAACAAGGTTTGAGCCAATACTGAGTATCTTCAGGGAATTAGATCACGTTACAGTCAATACTGATAATCTTCAAGGATTAAGACAAGGTTTTAAGTAATTCAAGTTTCAGCTTGTGCTGGTCATCTTCAAGGATTTAAACTGGTTTGGCTAATGGGTTTAGATCAGCTTGACGCCTTCAGAAGTTTTCGAATAAAGTCAAACATCTTCACGGATTTAGAGTTGGTTTCAACCAATACGGTTCTTGTTCAGGGAATAACACAGGGTTTCAACTAATTTTTGTATTGCTGAAGTTTTCACTTTTGTCGTGTGGTCTAAGGCAGTAGATAAGCTATGGGGTTCGAGCGGTAATTTCGCCCACTTTTACATGTAAATCCCCATAAGAAAATCTAAGGTCCATTTTGGTTTTCAAGGTCACCGCGACGACGACGTCTTGATCTCAAGACCGACCAGACGTCACCGCCAATGATTAGGCCACTTGGGGTATATCATTTTAAGGGTGGTTTCGGTTAATGTAGGTTATCTTCATGGATTTATGCCAGTTTTCGTTTACTGATGAGCATTCTCAGGAATTTGACTTCCAGATGTCATCTGTTTGTCTGCCTGTCTGTCTAAAAAGCTGTCTGTCTGTCTATAAAACTGTCAAAGCTGTCTGTCTGTCAGTGGCCTAAGCCTGACAGATGACATGTGGAGGTCAAATCTCTGAGGATGATCATCATGGCATTATTCTATGAAGATATTCTACATTAGCCGAAACCATTAAAATGATATAGCCCAAGTGGCCTAATCCTTAGCAGCGACGTCGTTGCCACGAATTTATGGTACGTCCAAAATTCTGGGTTGGGACCAGGTATAAGGTGCCACGCCCTTAAATATGTGATAGCTCAAGTCGACGGCATCGATCCTGAAATCGGGGCGTCGCCCAAGTAACAATTTAAATGCCAGTTAAATTTATATCAGCTTTAAAATGGTTTTAAAATGGAAGTACTGGAGTTTTATGAACACCTTCAAGTACTGGAGTTTTATGAACACCTTCAAACATGCTAACAGATCTTAAAGTCCATTTATTCTTAAAAATAAGTTTTAAAGCAGCCTTGGCAGCAATAATATTAAGTGTCCATGGACTTGAGACTGGTTACTCTTGTGTTAGCTTTTACAGGGCCTTTGTGTTATCAATCTTAAACCTTGTTGATCTTCTGGAGGGTTAAAAGTATGTTTAGTTTTAAAATAATCTATCTTAAGACTATAGCTTTAAGTTGGATTTAAAACGTATTCTTTAAGCACTTCATAAAACTTGCAGTTTTATATAAGATAGCAATAAAGCTCAAGTCTTAGATTGGCTACTTAAAAGACTGTCTTAGGATTATTGGGAAAATATATTGCTTCATTAAGGCCATATAATCTTTACAAAATCCTATTGGACTTTTCTCTTGCTTTCTTAAACCATTACTTTAACTCCTACCGCCTAGAGCTCTTTTAAAGCGGCCATCTTGTCATTCTGACTATCTGTCGTGATTCAGTAGTGGTGTTCAATATAATTTCCTTAAAAATGGAAAATATTTCACATAAATACTTACAAGTTACAAGAAATGGTAATTTCAAAAAAAAGTAAAGTTGCAATCTTTAAAGATAATAAATGAAAATGTAGATCAACATAAAAGTGGACAAAATTTGAGGTTATGGTGATCTAATTGGGTGCGGAAAACTTGTGCGCAGTGCTAGAAGACTTATGCGATGCCGTGATAAGCCAAGTAGTTTTATGAGCAGGCCGAGCAACCTTGGTCAAGACTAAGAAGCTTTACTCTAAGGAACAGTTAGGAGTAAACAGATTAATTACAGTAAATAAAAGGTTATGACAAAACTAATAGGATTTATGCCTTCTTTTCAAGGTTTTAAATGATAAGAAGCCATATTTTTACAAACAGCACAAGCCTCCATATTAGAAATATTTTAGGGAGGTAATATTATTCAATAATTTTATAAAAATTTTGCAGTTCCTACTTTAAAAAATACGAGGATTTTAACAGTAATAGAATATAAGATTACAAGCAAGTTTGATTATAATAATTAAACTTTGTTTAGAATTAGTCAATAATAATTTATTTATTTAAAAAAGAAGTAAATTTAAGGCGTTTTATTTTTTTTTAGAAGTTATCTTTCCATATTTCATCGAAAAAGTCGACAGCTTTATAAATTTTGTCTCCCATTTCGGCGAATTTACCAGTCTTTGATATTGAATTTCCTCCATGTTTATTCTTAGGAGTTGGAATGCATCACCGACTAGACGACATCACATGACGGACATTTGTTTTTTGTAACTGGTTTACAGGTTATGATAATTTTATCTAAAGATGTTATAAATTTCTAGAGTTCTTAAACTCATTCTAACCTTAGATCATTATAAATCTTATGGTTTTAAATGACACTTGCTAAAAGTTTTATGATTGCCTTGAAGGCAATGATAAGAGAATCGATTTCAATGCAAGTTGGTTTTAAACAAGCTTTAAGATTTGGTGTTGAGACATTCATAGGAGTGGGCCCTTTGGCTTTAAGAGATCCTTTATCTTGCCTTCAAGAGGTTGTCTAGAACAGAAGGTTTTAAGTAAGTGAGTCTTATTAATTTGGCTGTAACAATGTCTTGAAAACCATATTAAAGCTTCTTTTGTTACTTGGGCGGTGAGCTTGAAAACCAGAATATGCCTTAGATTTTCCTAAGTAGATTTACATGTAAAAGTGGGCGAAATTGCCGCACAAACCACATAGCTTATCTACTTAAGGCACGCACCGTTATTTTATTTAGGTGGTTATAAAGCATTGGCGGTTTATGTAAAGCTTCTTGGATTTGAATTACGACTAAACCAACCCAAACTAACCCTCCTTATTTTCTTTACAGATTTATCTACGCCACTTCTGCATAGATATAATAGAAAAAGTTGCACATGAAACAAATGTAATACTGCTATATTTTTTTTATGAATTTTAAAAGTCTTCTAAGCGAAATAGGGAAACACGAAAGTAATCTTCTTTGCTTGATTAATTATTTGCATTGAAGGAGTCTTAATCTGATGAGTTATCGATAAAGAAAATGAGACACGGTTGATTTGACAAAAGGATTAGAACTCCCAATGGCGGCGTTATTAAAAATTTAAAGGTCATAATGGCGTACTATATCTAAAATTTCTAGTCATAAAACGTAAATGAATTAGTTTTATTATCATATGATATTTAGCAATATAGAACTTACCGACGAAGGTACGCTGGACGTTGTAGTACTTCGTGATGAGGCGAAATACGACCGCGCTGCAGCCGACGAGTACGATGCCCTTGGTCCCTTTTCCCACGGTTCCGAGGTACTTCTGAGATGTAAAATGGAAACATTCGGACCCCTGAAATATAAAAGATGTAATTATATCATAGCCCTCTCTCAGAGTTATAGTCAAAACATTTTCTTGGGTATAGTGAACAAGACTGAGTTGTCTACGCAAAAGCATGTAACGTTCATGATCACAGGAAACTTTGGATTGGTCATGTTTTTAGGCAACACTCGGGAGCCGCTTGCTGCGTAAATTATTTTTCCATTTGTGAGTTATTACGTCAAATTCAAAATTTTTCTTTGACTGAAGATAATTATAGAAAAAATTAAACATTTTTGATAAAATTTATTGACTTTGGGTCGATCTAGCGCCGAAAAAGTCACGAGAATCGAAAAAACTGAGGGACAATTCGATAAAGAATTTCTAGGAAAAAACTCTCGAAATGCTTCTTTGTTTCAAAAACGTCGGGATAAATGGACTTTTTAGGGGGAATGTAAACACATCGATTTCCAGGTCAATAAAAATTTTCTTTTTCTCGAAAAGTGTTTTTTTAAGAAAATCCGATTAATTGACGAGAATCTACTTCAAGATTTGTCTTAGAAATCACTATGGAAATGACGATGCCTTTTATACAGGGTGAGCTACTTGAGTTTAAACTTTTTCCCATTTCGAGTTTTGACATGACACGTCACCATTTAATATTTTATTACTCGAAAACCAAATAATCTGGAGCAATCAAACTTTCGTACATTAAAGAAAGGGGATATGAGCATAACATACTAGAAATTTGCATCGATACTATTAAAAATATGGATTTGGTGATTTTTTGATTTTCAGGTTGAAAAATCTACTTTAAACGTACACATAGCTCAGATCCGTAAACCTCGTGATCTCTTCTATAAAAAAGTCGAATAAAAATTCCCTAGGAGATTGTGCAATACGAAAAAATACAGATTAAAGTGAAACATGCAAAAAATCGCATATAACTCCACTATTTCGGCACTTTACGAAGTTGAATAGATAGTTCTGTTTCTGATGCATCATGGAAAATTTGAAGGAACAATTTTTTGACATTGCGTTTATACTGAATTGCCTGAACTCTCATTGAAAGCGGTTTGAAGCAGGGAAAATGGGTCAGGATCGGAAAATATGGGTTAGAGCCAGTTTCGGGTGGTTTTCATGGCAGATTTCGAGAGAAAACTTGACTTTTTGCATATCGAGTAAGTAGATTTGAATGAAATCTCATAAAGATGGGAAAACGGAGAATTTGGACATTTTTCAACCGATTTTACAGAGATTTAAAGGCAAAATTTTACTTTAGACATCGAAGCTGCGACAAGAAATTTCAAAATATAGAATAAAAGAAATAACTGTTTTCCATAATATTAATATCGCATTATTGAGGTTATCATTTATCGTGTGGTCTTAAGAACACACCGTTTTTTATGTATTATTACAATTAGTAATACAACATTTGCGAGCTTCCATACTTTAACAATGATATTACATATTAAGATATCAACGTTAAAATTCAAGACTTTGCCACTTTTAATTTACACAGGGCGAAATCAACACATATTTGATCTAAAATGGAAATGGCATTTTTTCAAAAGCAGCAAATTGAGCTTAATCGATACCGCTAGAATAATATTTAGACACCTTGTATATTCAAAATTATTTTCAAGCTTCCTAGCAAATGATATGTGAATAATATTTTTAAAATAAATAGATCAGGTGTAATAGAGGACGGGAGGACTTTGTATATATTACAACTAGTAGACTAGTACATTGAAAAAAATTGCCTTCAACAATTAAGAAAGGTAAAGAGGGATAATTTAGCCATTTTATTAACCATTCTAAAAAATAAAGAAAAAATAGCGCAGCTATAAAGAACTAACTAAGGAACTAAGTTAGGAAGTAAAAATTTATATGTTCGTAAAAATATATCTTCAAAAATCTGTTGCTAAAAAAACGTAACTTTAATGAGTAAAAATTTAGCAAAATTTAAAACAATTGCATCAGGACTTTCCTAACAAAAAAAATTAAAAACCGTATATTTCCATCGGAATGATTTATTGTATATTTAATTTTATTGGCTCGCCTTATAAACGATTACTAAAAAATATTTACGAATACGTGGGATTTTAAAAGCAAGGAGATGTTGCTTATAAGGCAACACTTCCCACTAAGTGTGAAAGAGGTTCAATGCCCACAATGGTGTAGGATGGATCAATTTTGGCTAATAACCAAACAAATAATACGAAGGATATATTATACTGTCGACAAGTATATTAGGATTTATCAAGGATTATTAATATATATATTTTTTTATTTCATGGATGTGAAATAACTCAGTCGGGAGGTGTTCAGGCTTGTCAGCTGTATACTCTGTGGTTTCGTTTATAAGCATATGCAATTGAGGGTGCCTTCGAACATTTGTTTTTTTTTCTTAACTCAGCATAGGACAGCAGTGGTTCAAAAAGGCTTTTATTCATTGAATAATGACATACAGGAAGCGTATATACAAAAATATTAAGGGTTTGTTGCTTTTAGAACGAAATTGTTACAGTTTGAATGTTTAATTTTATGTGCGTACTTTCTCTCTTAGGTTGTGTTTTATCGTATTTGATTCTATTTAATAATAATTAGGGTGTGTTTCCATCGGCAGAAGCGGTTAGTTTTCAAAATATGAATTACAAAAAATAGTACAGTTTTGCACTTTTTTCTTCAAAATTTTTGTGAAAAATCGGAAATCCAGATCGACTAAAGAAAAACTGATATTTTTTTCGTCATCTACGCTAGCAAGTTAGTTAGTAAATACATTTTCCACAAATGAACTATTCTCAATAAGTCCAAACACAATTCAGTTTGCTGATGACACATCTGTAGTTTTCTCTTTCAACCCAAGTGAATCTGAGTCAGAAAAAAATATTAAATACCCTAAATGTCTTAGAAAACTGGTTTACTTCAAATAATTTATTACTAAATGTAGACAAAACTAAACTTATCAAATTCACTTATCAAACTACTCCAGCTCCAGTTGTTTATGAAAGCAACAACAGGTCTCTTACTACTGTGTCCTCAGCAACATTTTTGGGTATTGAGGTGGATCACCGATTGGACTGGCGGCATCACACTGATAACCTTGCTAGCAAAGTGGCCAGTTATTGTTATGCTTTAAGAGTTCTTGCTATTAATATCAACATAAAAACAGCTATTATGGCATACCATGCATATGTGCATTCTCGCTTGAGATATGGGATCATCTTTTGGGCAAGGGGTGCAGACGCAGACAGAACCTTTATTCTTCAAAAGAGATGTATCAGAAGCATTCTCAACTTAAACTCTATTGAGACCTGTAAACCTAGATCCATTGAACATAGGATTCTCACCCTAATATCAACTTACATATATGAATCAGTAATATTTGTGATAGAAAATCCAAATATTTTCAGTGAATTTAATAGAGACCACCATCATAACACTCGTCACAAAGACAATCTAAAAGGAAATAAATCCAACCTTACCTATATTCAAAAAAATTTTCATTCTTCCATAATTAAAATATACAATAAGATACCAAACCAAACTAGAAACTTAAATGGTAAAAATCTCAAAAGGCTGCTCTCAAAGGCCTACTATACACTCGATGAGTTTTTTAGTGATACTGTGTAACATATTATGTGATTGTTACTTTGTGTTTAAAAAAAAAAAAGAATTTAAGTGTCTTAAATGAATTATTTTAAATATGTTTTAAAATATTACTAGATATTAGCTATAAAACATTTATATTTGGAGTGAGTAGAATTATTATTTGTAATTTTTATCTCTAGCTTCTAAGCCTTTATGTGACATGTCCTACACCGTTTGGGTACTTTGTAAAATTTTGTTAAATTGCTGTATTGTAAATCTACATTTTTTTCTTTGGGGCAAATAAAGGCTTCACTCATTCATTCATTCATATCAGCGGCACTTTTACTTTTAAGACCGCTAATTATGTCCCTAACCGCATTAAAAGTAGCTTCCCGAAAGGAAAAAGAGTGGTCAGGCAGAGCGAGGTCTCTCAGAGTTTCCACAGGATTCACCTGGGTTTTTGGAATATCTTTAATTAAGTTGTGTGCAATGTTGACCAAAAAGCTTTAAATTCATCAGGTGATATTTGGCATTGTTCATTATTTTTTTGAGAGATATTTCTATGTTTATTAATTAAGGACCACATGCACTTAGATGGATTTACAGAGGAATGCAAAGCACCGATGGGCCCTAAGCCTCGCTGACCCTTACGAAGGAGATTTGAGTTCAAATCCAATAAAATTATACGTAATGAGTGGTGCGAAAAATGGAGTTCATTGTAAACTACGCGCTATAAGCAAAGATAAACCAATTTTTGCTCCATATGTATATCAGCTTAACTTGGTGTTCAAGCATGCAGCAGAGAAATGTGCTTCCGTACAAACTTTAAACTTTTTTTGGAAATGTTCAAAAGTGTTACAGTTTCTTCGCAGATTCTCCTGTTAGAGGAAAAATGCACAGACGCTCGTGACTTTGATCAAATTGAAACCATTGAAAAGAACACGTTCTCACTTTAAAATGCTTATCCAGTACCAGGTGGTCGGCTGGTGCTAAAGCGGTACGTACCTTATTAAAAAATTACGGAACGGTCACTGATTGTTTGCAAATAATTATGGTCCTAAAACCAGAATCCAAAGATTCTATTGAATAAACTGTCCTAAAACATGACGGAGCAGAAGTGATGACAGCTAGAGGGCTCTTAAATAATTTTGATTTTAAGATCTTAATAACTCTAGTTTATTGGAACGATATTTTACAGATATTTGAGTTATTGCAGAAAAAAGAGATTGACCTTTTGCAGGTGGTATCTTTTATGAATATTTCAAATGAAAAATTAATTTCATTAAGAAATGAACCATATTTCAATGTCCTGATTAAGACTGCTAATCTAAGTGGATCCAGAGTGGTATGGACGAGGAAAACATGAAATATTAGGAACAAAGATGTTGAAAGAAAAAATAATTTTTTGAAGAAAAGAAAATGGATGACCCTATAACAAATCCATTCAACATGTTTAAAGTCGACGTAATCAACCTTACTCTGGCTCTAATAGTGACTGAATTGTCAGAGAGAATTGAGAGTCCTGACATAGTTATTTGGTTTCTTAAATCCAGTATATCTTCAAAACTGCGACATAGAACAACTCGAAGTTAAATGATCCAAGCTGTGTAAAACATTCAGTTTCATATCAAATCAGTTTATCGATACTTATTTTAACCAAGAAAATCCATGTTGGATAGGGGTGCATTGGGTTACCTGGAATATATTTTTTACCAAAAACTGGTAGATGTTTTTCCAAATATTGAATTATTCTTAAATTATTTATAACCTTCCCAGTAGGTTTATTTATTTTTATTGAGCGTATGGCACTTACAAACACATGCAAAAATATAACATACCTCAGAAAAAAAGGAAAAAAGGTAATTGTAAAAAAAGAAAATGATAACATTGGACATAGTAAAACAAGGTAGACAAACAACATGTAGGATAGACTATACTATAGTCTTATGTCCAGATTCAGGTGTAGTCATTCGAAAGTCCGCGATGCAGCCTGGATAGGAACGTAGAGGGCAGTGGCTCACAACATGGTGGACAGTCTAGTTAACAGCACCGCAGTCGCAGGAGGGAGAATCGCACTTGCCCTATTTATACAATGAGTCCCGACCTAATCATATTGAGTGTAGACCAAGCTTTACGGGGGAGGTCAAATCCAGGAGGTTTTTCGTATGGCATCTCTCGTAGCGACAAGCGGAGTTTCGATGGCGTCTTATGGGTTATTTCTTCACGCCAGCTATTCCCTATCTGGATGTGGTTCCGAGATAAATTCTCTGCTGTAATGAAAGAAGGGCGTCTTGATTTTAGTAGCTGGATATGCAAGTCTGGTATATCTGTATGTATGGGAAGCTGAGGATTATTAGCTATTTTGTTGTGCTCATTCAGCAATGCAATGCATGAGATCTTCGCAGATTGGGTTGAGGTATGTGGCTTAATATTTGGGAGCCAATATGTAGGTGTTGGTCTAATGTTGCCAGAGATCATACGCATGGTACTGTTGAGCTGGGTATCTATTTTTCCTTTATGAGGGTTGTTCATCCATACAGGAGCGCCATATTCTGCAACAGAGTAAACCAGGCTCAGGGAGGAGCATCGAAGAGTTGTTGCATCAGCACCCCATGCTGACCCACAAAGTTTTTGGATGATGTTATTCCTCGATCTAATTTTCCCGGCAGTCATCGTCAGATGATGTTTAAATGATAATGTTCTATCCAGTGTAACTCCCAGATATTTGGGGTGGGTATTGTGTCGTAGCAAGTTGTTATTGAACTAAACTTCTAAATTTCTATTTGCCATCTTGTTATTAAGAAGAATGTGACTTCCGTTTTGCTCATGCTCGGGCGGAGCCTCCTATTATCAAAATATAGTCCCAGCACTGCTAGATCGTCTATGAAGTTGCCTCAGTAGTTTCAAAGGATGTGTGTCTAGTTGCTATGGCTAAGCCATCGGCGTACCCGAATTTGCGCGATGATGTTTCCGGGATATCAGCAATGTAAAGGTTAAATAATGATGGCGCTAGTACCGATCCCTGCGGTAAGCCATCGTTCAGCTTCTTCTTCTTACTAACGTTGTTCCCAATAATAACCTGGAATGATCTATCGCCACGCATGCTATCTATATGAGACACCATAGTCTTACAAGGGCCATCACGAGAAAATTTACTAAGCAGACCATGCCTCCAGACGGTGTCATATGCGGCTGTAAGGTCCACAAACGCAACCAAGGTTTTAAGACATCGCTGAAAGCCGGTCTCGATGAATGAGGTTTCAGTAGGGCAATTATTTTGGCTCCTTTCAGGTCTGACTGCCGGCATGACTAAGAGGAAAAACTATCACAGGTTTATCACCTGTGATAGTTTTTCCTCTTCAGGGGTATCCATCTAATGCTCTTATCAACATCTTTGGAAAAGTCGTCCTAATTTGCCTTTTTAAAATTCCACCAAGGGCCTGGAAATGATTTAATGAGCAGTATTTGAATTCCAATCTCGAGGAGTACTGGTCGATGCTGGCTATGTGGGAAGTTATCGAGGGCTCTTCTGGTAGTTGGAAAAGGGTCTTTTCTATCGATTTCAGAGACAAAGCACAAATCAGGGTTGTAGTCGGGTCTCCAGGCCGCCGATCTGAAAGTTCCTTTATCATTAGCGTCAAAGACAAGGTGCATTTGGTGGCACTCAGCCCAATTTGATAGGTCAAGCCCGCAGGTGCCATTATGGCTGTATTTCCATTGCTCATGGTGGCTGTTGAAATATCCCACATATATTGCTGGATGTGAATAAACTCTCAAGATTTCAGCTGGCCAAGGTACCACAGGTGGCGTATACACATTTATAAGAGTGATGTCTCCTATTTTTACTGAGATAGTGTGAGCATTATTATCGTTCGTTGATGAAAGTAGGTGGGCGTTTTCTATGTTGTTACGGACATAGGTTGCTCCAATGATATCGTAGCCTGGAATTTTCCCTATAGCGCGGAGTTGGTCCTCATCGGCTGCATGGGTTTCCTGAATGACGACCAGATCGATGTCGTCCTCTTGCAAGAGTTTTGATAGGTATTGACACTTACTTACTTTACTTTACGTGTCCGGATCACATTATGTCCTTCCAAAAATTTGCGGCCCTGATGGCCCTGTCATTTACTAAAATTAGGTCGTTCCTTGTGCAGCTCTGTCCCATGTCGGTGCAGGACAGCAGGTGTGGAGGGTTCTGGATTTCTCCGCAGAAACACTGAAGGTTTTCGTTTTCTGGTAGCATTCCTCACTTTTGCAGGTTTACTCTGCACCTCGAGACTTCTGTACGAAGTCTGTTGAGCGTTCTCCAGATCGGGTATGGGAGGAAATGTCCTGGTGCCAGCTTCTCTTTTTGTTGGGTGGTTGGGTCTTGGACCTCAGTGCGCAATTTCTGGAGCCTTCTGGCTTCCTGAGAGCCCTGCAGGGGTGCTGTCCTGGCCAGAAAGCTGCGGCGGGACCGGAGTGTGGGTTTAGCCGTCTGGTGGCCATAAAGTGGATGCCTTGGGTTTCTTGTCGCTCCTTTTCTGCCTCAGCGGCCACCTCTCTTCTGATATGAGGCGGTGCTATACCAGCGAGGGATTATACATGATGGAGTGGTGTAGGCTTCAAGCAACCTGTTATTAGGCGAACCGCTTGATTCAAAGGGACGTCGATTTGCTTTGCGTGAGCGGATGCGCACCATACTGGAGCGGCGTATTCGGCTGCAGAGAAGCTCAATGCAAGGGCTGAGGTTCTCAGTGTTGCTGTTTGTGCTCCCCATGTCCCACCAGTCAGTTTCTGGAGAAGATTATTCCAAGTTGATACCTTTTTTGTGGTGTTGAGGCAGTGGCGCTTATATGTGAGGGCTCGATCTAGTGTTACCCCGAGGTATTTTGGAGTTGGGCAGTGTTCTAACTGTTGGCCGCACCACACTATATTCATCTGTCTCCTTGCATCCCTGTTGCGAAGGTGGAAGGCGCACACTTGAGTTTTTGCTAGATTGGGTCGGAGGAAATTATGATCGTAGTAGGTGGCCAGGTCGTTCAAAGCATTTGTGAGTTTTCCTCTACCTCACGAAAAATATTTCCTTGGGCTGCTAGCCCTGTGTCATCTGCATATATAAACTGCCTTATCTCCCGCCGTATGGGTTGATCATTGGTATAGACATTGTACAGTAATGGGGCCAGCACACTGCCTTGCGGAAGTCCGTTCCTCTGTAAGCGCCATCTACTATTTTTCCCTAAGGATCTAACGAAGAATCGGCGATTTTGGAGGAAGACTCCAATAATCGACGTGATGTGGAAATCATTTGTCACCTCATATAGTTTGCCTAGCAATTTTTTAGTTGACCGTATCGTATGCGGCAGACAGATCAATGAAAGCATCTTCCTCTTCTCGAAGCCATCCTCGATGTATTGAACAAGGTTCAGGACTTGTACGCCACAAGATTTCCCTGGTCTAAAGCCAGCTTGTTCTGGCATTAATTTCTCATCGATAGACGCTGAGATTCTGTTCAAAATCATTCGATCCGTTAGCTTAAAAGTCTGGCATAGAAGGGAAACTGGTCGGAAATTTTTAGGCTCATTTGGCTCTTTCCCAGGCTTTAGGAGAGCAATGACCCTAGCCTGTCTCCATATCTTTGGTATCTTGAATATAGTGATACACTTGTTGAACATTTCGAGCAGCCTCTGAAGTGTTTTTGGGCCAAAGTTCTTAATCTGCTCCGCTCTGATTTCATCTAGACCCGCCGCTTTGTTTCGTTTCATGGCGGCAATTGCTTTAGTAAGTTCTTCGATGCTAAATGGGATTCGAAAAGAGTCGACTTCCTCTGCTATGTTTCGAGTTATCCTGGCTTTGTTGTTTTTCCTCGGAGGTTTGCCATTAAGGAGCAGCTGGGTGGCCACCTGGTCGGCGGTGACCGCGCTGAAGTTCAGTGGTGCACTAGGGGGGTCTCCATTGAGGTTTTTCAGTGTACGCCAAGCTCGCCTGCTATTTTGTTTCATGTCCAGCTCCTCCAGCAGTGCTGTCCATTTTGCTTTTCTACCTTCGGCAATTGTAGCCATTAGCATATATCCGGCTGCGATGGTATTGGCACTTAGCTCTGCTGATGCTTTCAATGTTTAGTTGGCAATCCCGGACTACAGGCCCGAGGTTTCTGGTCAGGTGTATCTGACAAGAACCAATTTCATTACGGCTTTGAGACTTGGTCATACTGGTTTGCAAGTGTTTGAGCCAGGAGATTCCAAGAATAAGTCTGGCTGCCAGTATTTTGCTAGTTCTTTAGCGTTACCCAGGGTGCATGTGTAGTATTCTACTACGGACACGAACTAGCTTCGCACGCCTTCCCAGTAAGTATAGCGAGCGCAGAGAGATCTTTTAGCGTTTTAAAATGATTAAAGAACTACTTAAGAAGCACAATGTGTCTCCCATTTTAAAAAAATATTGTTTATGCCATTTTTAGTTAAAATATTGATTGGTCTATTTTTTTTTTAGTTAAAATACCAATGTTTAGTAATGCCATTTTGGTTTATAAGTAAAACTTTATGGTCATTAAAATGTTATGCTTTCCAAAAAAAATTCTTAAAATTGCCGCTGTTGAGCGCCTATAAAAAACATAGAATACGCTATAATAACGTGATAATTTAAAGATTTATAGAGTCATTTTTGCTCTATTGAATAGTGAAAACCGCAGTTTTCTCTGGTATTTGGTTATATATTTAAATCGCAATTTTTTGAGGATCTGCAGTTTTGAACTTTTTCTTCAAGAAACTTTTGTGAACAACTGGAAATCCATATCGACTATAGAAAAACTGATATTTTTTCCGTCATCTACGCTAGCAAGTTAGTTAGTAAACACATTTTCGTGGATTTTTTTCGATATTTTTGAAGGAAGTTAACGAAAATTTCATATCAACTCCATTTTCGGGACAAATAATTTTCTGATCCAGTACTTATACTTTGAACCTGCCCAATTCGAAAATGATCATATATGATCATATTTACTTATTTTATTAATTCTATTTAAAGATATGGTCGAAAATAAAGATTATTTTCGCAGCCTTGCCTGCTTAAATGCGATTATTTGACCTAAAAATCGAGACAAAGTGTCTAACAATTATCGAGAAATAAAATAGGTAGTATTTTATAAAATTAAAAAATGTCAATTTTTAATCCCGCTCAGACTAGATACATTAAAAGCATGACACCTTGTACATTGACTGTTGAACATGTATTCACTTTTATAATATTACACCCTTCAAACTTTTTTTGAATTAACCAAGTGGTAGTCTTAGTTTAATTCCAAACGGGAAATTTCTAAAAGTTTGTTCTCGACATCAATCAGGCCTACGCGAGTTATAAAACTGCTGCTGTAAAAAATATTGGTTGTAAACCGCCTGTTATATTTTATTATGTAAATAACGTTTTTATGGAAGTACATGATGATTATTTAATAACTAAACTGCTAACTTTTTAACTCTTAAGTTAGCTGCGTAATTTTTTAATTATACAACTTCTAATTACGTTTCGAATAGCCAGTATACGTTTTTAATCATATTTGAATGACAAAACATTATAAACGTCTTTGCGCCGTAAAGCATTTCTTATCAAACCTTCAATCCGGCCAGCAGTGTTTTTGTATTTATCTTTAATTAATTTTCATGCTTTCTGCTGTTGTTCTAATTTTATGTAAGAGATCCGACTTCAGCTTCCGCTGCGGGTAAAATTGTGTTACATGCTCAATGTATTAATACTGTTGCTGTTATTAATAATATAGACATGTGGAGCATGATAATTCGATCAATACGTTGACTTGAATATGCTTAAAATAACAAATAATCCAGTTTAAAATATTTAAATTCGATTTTTTCCTATATCTATGTCAAATATTCGGGAGGCAAAACACTCTATATCAGTCTCTTACTATTACACCATTTGCTATGCATCTGTTAAGTAGTTTTTCAGAGGTAAAAAAATATCAAGTATTATTAGAAGCTATTTCGCATGCAAACAATCGTTTCTACCAAAAAGGCGCATCAATTTGTTCTTTCACCACCATTTATTATTATTGTAAATTACACATTTTATATGTCCTGCCTCCTATAGCATTTAACATGCTGACAATTCTAAATTTGGACCATTCAATTTGTGATCACTTTATATTGAATATACTTTAGGGTTTCCATGAAAACCGCTATATAACATTATTAAAATAAACCGTATAAAATTTGAAGTGTCCAAAATCATCAAATATTTCATTACGAGAATTTTGCAATAAACACTCAAATATCACAAAACAATTAGTGTTTTATTCAAACAAGCGCTCCTACAAATAGAATACAGACCGACTGTTCTTACATCCCTCAAATGCTTCTTCAGCAGGCTGATTCCAGTCAATCTTCCTTTTGTCTTTCTTCTTGGCTCCCTTCAGGTACTCATTCAGTGGTGATTGAAGTTGGGCAGCATGAGGGATGCGACGTCTGTAATAATTGAGCATGCCAAGGAAGCGGCAAAGGTCAGACACAGTTTCTGGCTTTGGGTAAGTGGTGATTGCCTGGACCTTGTCTGGAGGTGGTAAGTAGTCCTGTTGATTGATGGTGAATCCTAAGTATAGAACTTCCTCTTGACCAAATCGGCACTTGTCAACATTTATTGTGAGTTTGTGATCTTGTAGGACCTTGAAGATGCACCGGAGATGTTGGATGTGTTCCTGGTGAGAGCTGGAGAAAACGATAAGGTCATCAATGAAATAGGCAGCAAAGTCAATGTTGCGCAGGATGTTGTCCATGTGGCGCTGGAGTGTTTGAGTGGCATTTCGAAGCCCAGGTGGCATACCAAGGAATTCAAAAAGGCCAAATGGGGTTATCGCTGTAGTTTTCGGAACATCTTCTAGAGCTACTGGAACCTGATGATAGGGACGAACAAGGTCTATTGCGGAAAAAATATTTTTCCCTTCAAGGCGCAGGAAAATGTCCTCAGCATGAGGTGCTAGGTAGCGATCAGGTATTGTCTGTGAACTGAGCTTGCGATAGTCATCTGTTGTGCGACAGCCACCCGTCTTCTTCTTTACCATGTAGATTGGACTAGCCCACTGGCTACTGGAAGGGCGAATGACTCCATGATGTAGCAGTAGGTTGAAATCTTGCTTGGCAATGGCAAGTTTATCAGAATTTAGTCGACGATTCATAGATAAGAAGGCCTGTTGTTGCAATATGATGTTGTACTGAGTCTGGGCCTTCAACCTTTGGTACAGTGTCAGGGAGAGTGATGTCTATAAACTCATGAAGAAGCTGGGTATAGCTATCATGCATGGTGTCCACTGTAGAGATGCTGAAAATTGTTGTCTTACAGAATTTTGCAGGCACTTGCAAAGTTGTTCCGTAAGGCGTTTGGTTTTCAAGTCTAGTAGAAGTCTATAATGGGCAAGAAAGTCAGCACCAATGATGGCAGCTGAAACATTTGCATTGACAAAAGACCATCCGAGGTCACGGCGCAGGCCTAAGTTGACATTGAGTTGGTAATTGCCATAAGTGTGAATTTCTGAGCTGTTGGCAGCATACAGAGTCAGATTGCTTGGTTTAAGCTTCTTGTTGAAGGCAGAACGAGAAAGCAGTGAGTGATATCACAGACCCAGAATCAATGAGAAATCTCAGGTTTGATCGTCGATCATAGACGTAAAGGCGGTACTCTTTTTGGAGAGGCATGTAAGTCTTTTTGCTGTCGCCAACTGTCTGTACTGACGAGAGCACAATCAGTTTTCCAGCTGTTGTGTGGATGGTTGGATGCATCTCTGAGCATTGCTGCCAAACTTGCGGTGGTATCGACAGATTGCATTGGCTGGAGATCTAGATCCTCCGCAGTTTTCCCTGGGATGTGAGGTCCTGTTGGTCTGGGTAACAAGCTGCTGTACTGCTTTGGTAGTTGTTCTAGACTGGTGTGCCAGTTCATCAAGGGACACTTTGATTCCTTGGAGGACAGAGGTAATTGAAGGGCTGGACAGATGTATTGGAAGTGGTGTGGGTTGAATGAGAGCTAGGCCTGAATGGTGATGGAGATCTATGAGAGTGAGGGTGGTTAGACACTGCCGAAATTGAGTGACTTGCATAGCTGTCGAGAAGCTCATCAGTGAGATCAGCAAGTTCATCGAGGGAAACATTCTTCATTAATTTAAGCTGGCAAAAGAGCCCTCCATCTCACAAGAAGAACGTCATCAGTAAGCCTATTAACAGATAAAGAGCGCATCAGTCTGAGTAGTTGCGATGGCTTCTGGTCACCTAGTTCAAGGTCAGCCAGGAGTTTATGGAGCTGACGATCAATTGAGTTAGAATAGCGTCTAATCAGTGCAGATTTGAGGCGTTCATAATTCTCGCCTGTTACTGGGTTGATAACAAGATCTGATACTTCCCTCAGGGCATCGCCATCGAGGCATCCAAGGAGGTGGCCATATTTGGTGTCATCTGAGCGGAGTTTATTTACAATAAAAACAATTCATCAACATCAACTAAGTAACATAAAAGCGCGAATTTTTTGAGCCACTAGGAAGTGTTTTAAAAAATACAAGTTTGGGTTAAAATTTCAAGTTCGATTCAACAATATTGGTGTCAGATTCTCCAGTATTTAACTCAAATTGCTCGTCAGATGACTCGTAGGGATCTTCACTATTACCCGATTCAGATGGAATGCCAGACAAATTGTAAGCCACCTCTTCTAGCTCAGAAGAAGTTAGTGACTTTTCCCAATCCATATCTGCAAATAAAACATCTATCTACTCTCCTGGACTATGTACCAGAACTCTTGATTCGTCCATTGTGATATTTTTCAACACTTCAAACAAAAATTCAAACTAACCCAAAAAACAGTCAATATAAATTGTATAGAAAATAACCATTTTATAGATACGAATAATGTCAAACTTTTACACACGGAAACAAAAAGCAAAAGGCTGTACATTTTGGAGTATCTAGAAATCCAAAAGTCACAAAAAACAAACGTTTTAAATACCAACGACCATCAACTGACCTGCTCTTTAAGCACCTGCTTAATTGACAGTGCAATAAAAACAAAATACTGTCAGGCGGTTTAGTAGGGTATAAAAATTTGGATTCTAGCATGCAACTACTCTTGATAAAGGCTTCATCAAGCCGAAACATATGTAGAGTAAAATATCTCAATAAATTACTTTGAAACATCTAAAAGCAGTGTACTAATTATCCCTAGTATTATTATTCAACGATGTTTCACAAGGATCCTACCATCGAAACTATTCATTGTATTAATATAAATGCCATTTATGTAAAATATGGACACAAAACACTACATTTAGCACAAATATTTTCTGCTTTATGGTCTTGAAATTGTTATGTCGAAAATATGTTAAATTTAAATAATTTTTCGTCATTTGCTATTGCACCTAAATAATTCATAATAGATTACATTATCAAAAGCTTTAAGATAATTTTTGTAAAATTTTGAAAATATAGCAGCGGTCGAAGCTTTAAACGAAAAGCCCCCTATATCAACGAATGAATACCAAAGCTGTTCAATATCAAGGTCCTGACAGCCTGCTAACGTTTATTTGGGGCCCAGAGTGTTAACAAAATAAGCGATCCCCGTTTAATCCTGCAGAGAACCGAGGTTGTTTGTATAAGATAAAAACGTGACGTTCCGCAATAAAACGACTTTTGATTTTCCTTTTAAAGGAAGCTGCTCCGTCGACACACGGACCAATTTAGAATGCGAAAAGCAACGGGATGACCTATGGCGGAATATAACCGAAATGAGATTTCGGTTGTATTTCAGCTGTTCTCCCAATGTTTACCGAATAAATATTTTATTCTGTTAAGCTTTGAATTTCGTTTTTCGTAACATACTTTGCTGGCTAGTTGATTCAATTTGTCTCATGGGCACGTGGCGTGATAAGTACTACTAAGGCCCATTTCGGAAAATATTTATTGGAAGCATTGGCGCACAAAGTAATAAGTTTTTATAATTACCTTTAAAATAACATATTATGTCCTATCTTGCTTCACTCTCCTCTGGCCCGATCGTTTTGTCCTGCCCATTAAATGCAAACACCGAAGTAATTTAAACCATCAACATGTTTTATTTGAGTTGCCAGTGTCACTGAATTATCACTTGAACTATCGCTGATTTCAATGGCATTATTGGTGGGATTTACGCCTTCGGTCATAATCATTTGTTCCCAAAGCCCAGTCACGTATCGCGTCGCCACTTACATTTTGATCAATTATCTTTATGATTTTATTTATATCATTTACCTCTTTCTGGCAACTCACAGGTAATAGTTGGCTGCTCCTCTCGAATTGCCAAAGAGCGGGAAAGTGGAAGGTCATCTTCTTCATTCCACCTGGGCAATAGTTTATCTCAACTTTTCTGTTATGAGTTCCCAGGCATCATGTATGTAGTTTACTGCATGTCTTTCAAATGTTGAGTTATGTTGCCATCTTCAAAGAACACTTTAACGTTTTGAAATTAAATTTTGGTCCATGGATTGCATGATGGCTGTACAATTAGGTGGCATTAACAAAATCCGAAAATTCGGATCATGCATGTCTTCAGCTACCAGATGCGAAGGAGCATTATCTATCAATAAAAATCCCTTTTTAGGTCCTTTTATATTTTCCAAGAGGTTGGACACGTCGGGTATAAAGTGTTCTCTAAACCAGTTCGAAAATATTGTTTTTGCCATCCAACCTTTTTTGTCCCGTTGCATATTGCTGCATTCTTGAATACCCACGGGTTTTTAGATTTCCCTAGAATTTGACGCGGAAGTTTGTGTGTCCATGTTGCATTGCAGCATGACGTAAACGTGAGTTGGTCCTGCCTGGAGCAGATTTCTCATCATCCCTCACGAACGTTCTAAAAAATAGCGGATTCATCCGCATTGTAAATTTGGTCTTCATGCAAGTCCATCTCTGTCACTATTTTCATGAAGTGCTGTTTAAACGGCAAAACAGCAACTACATTGCAGGTAAGACGTTCTCCGCACACTCTTAACAATCGAATTCAATGTCTTTGACGGAATTTATCCAACCAACCACTGCTAGCGAGTTGGTCATCATACTTCTGACTATTTTTAACAAAATTTTATTTTTTTCTGGTTTTATGATGAAATTGTATAGTGAAATATCGTTTTAAAATTACTTTAATTAAGAATAGTTGGTGGTTTTCTAAAAAGTCATCATCAAAAATATGATCACCAAATTCATTAAAAAACTAACCCTTTTGTTGATGGACTAATAGTTATAATGGTTTCAACTTCAACCAAGTCTGAGACTCATGAGACCATGTCTTCCGAGGATGCAGTCAATGTATCACTTTAATATGAACCGGTCAAAGTTATTTCTGAGGCACTATTAATTGTTACTGTTGAAGAGTCAGTGGCAACAGGTTTTCTATATTAAATAAAAAATAAAGTATGTTCTTAATTTTGCAAAATGTACTATTAGTTCTACCTGAATTTTCCTTGGCTCGACATCTGCTTTGGCACTGATGACCCGTCAGTCTGCTGCGACGAGATTACGCAAGCAATCTCCTCAGGAATAGAAGCATACATCCCAAATCAAGTTACCGTCAAAAAGAAAGCCCTGGTTTGACTGAAGATGCGAAAGAGCTGAAGGTAGGAAACATCAAGCCTACAAGTACTGGCAGCAAAAACAGACCGCTGAAAATCGCAATTATTTTGTCGAAGCGAGAAACTAAGGACAAACACAATTAAAGGATCAGGAATAAACTTTGTAATCCCGGTGGCTCCGGGAATTTCTGGTCGGTAGCAAAGGCAGTAAGTAATAGCATTTTATAATAAAAGACTATTAAGATAATTCTTATGGATAAAATTCTCCAAACCTAAGTAACTCACCAAAACTCTGATAGATGGCGAAAAGATATAGTTTCATTTAAAATATTCAGTTAAAATATTTTGCCCTCTGTTGACGACAATCTGCACTTGGTAAATACAGATTTCATTTTTAAAGGGGTGTCGTATGCTGTCGGCATAAATATATCGGGCAGTAACAAGGTTTATTGACCTTGGGGCAAGAATGCATCATTCAAACTGGCAGTTGGGGGAGTAAGGGACTGGTTAATAACTTGTAGAATCTGAATACTATTCTCCGATATTGACAAGGTCATTTCTTTCTTTAGAATAAAATAAACTTGAAATTAGAGGTTTGGGTATATTTTAATTTCCTTAGGTATTAATTAGGCGGGAACGTGAGCTCGAC
Source organism: Pissodes strobi (assembly GCA_016904865.1). Taxonomy (NCBI): domain Eukaryota; kingdom Metazoa; phylum Arthropoda; class Insecta; order Coleoptera; family Curculionidae; genus Pissodes; species Pissodes strobi. Next base: position 38,582 of record MU182736.1, read on the forward strand.
CTAGACCGAATACGAGCTAACTCGAAAATTACGGGGCAGACGAAAAAAACACTTACTACCAAAAATATGTATTTTGATAGCGTTTAATTTATAGTTGTCGTTGTAATTAAAAAAATCGCTCTTTTTAAAAAAGACGTTTTGAACTTATTCGCGAATATCTCAAAAATTATTAAATTAAAAAAAAATTAATGATAATTTGGAATAAAAAGTTTTTATGAATTTTTTCGTCAGACGCTAAATAACGGAGGAATTCAAAAAAGAAGAAATTTTTTTAAAATAAATTTCTTTACCACCCTGTTTTTTTAAAAAATGTATTTTTATTATAGCGAGAAGTTAACAGATTCCTTTAACCGTTTCCAACTTAAAAACTAACTATTTTTTTCAAAAAAAAATTAAGATAAACAAATCGAGATTTTCATTAAATCGGCTGTAATTATTGTAATACGGTATAAGCGTTATAACTAAACGGTATATAGCAAAAAGATGGGTTTCTTGGGGTACTTTAACGCGCAGTATTTCGTTCGATCGTACGACATACGACGTTTCGTTTTTTTTTAATTGGCTAAACGTAATTTTTCTATTTTCCCAATTTTCACCGTAGCGGAGAGAGATATCTCAAATCGGTTTGGGCCAGTGTCTGCGTCGTCTGAGGGTCGATCGAAACGACACGCTTCTATAACATTTTTCGATAGGACATCAAATAAGTAAGTATTCGATAAAATATCTTTTTCGTCTTAAAAATGAGCATTTTCTTCATATTTAGCCACCAAATAGGGAATTTCGTAGGTGGATGATATTTTTCGTTTCGAATACTTTAGGAAGGGGTTTTTGGGAATGCCGAATTCGATTTTGGCATCGAGAAGGTCGTATGACATTTCTGTACAGAAATATTTCGAAAAAGCAGAAATTTTGAAGAAAAAGAATAACTCCCTGCTCCCTGCATATACTTTGGAAAATGTTATTTTATTGATGGTAAGATGTAAATGGCTTCCTTTAACCTGTCCGAGTTAAAAACGAACAATTAGGACATGTAGTTGGACTCAGTTGGAGGGTACGTTTTTAAGTTTTCTTACCCATAGCCTGATTTAGGCAAACCATCTTTCATGCGAGCGGAATATTAGCATTTTTATGATTATTAAAAAAGGACTTAACCGGCGGCGGCGTCTTCTGCAATACGTGGATACAGTCGGACTTGCCGCTGATGCAGTTCGACGGCTGAGGGGCAGAGGAGAAAAACCCCACAAAAACAGGTGGCGGCGAAGGCCGTCAGTAGCAGTAGTTTTGTTTTTAACTGTTTTGATAGGGGCTGAGTGAAATCAAATTTTTTTATGGCATTCCTTTCGAAACTTATTACCCTGGCTGTTGACTATACGCCTGCATGGCAGGCGTGGGTATGCTGCGGCTACTATAACCGATTTAAAAAGTGCAATTTGTTAAATGAATATAAAATGCACACATTTTGCTTCCCATCGTTTTTCTTGGGAGCTTCGTGCTATGGCTATTTTAGAGTTTAACTCGATATATCTACATAAAATCATTTTATAAATTACAAAATGCTAAAATGTAGAAATTAATTTGAGAGAAATGTTTTATTCTATACACATCAGCGTTTGGTAGGTCGATGCGTTAATTTCAATTTTATACTCAGATTAAATTTAATATAAAGCACTTTGCAATACATATGTATTGTTGATATAACTTTTTTAATGTTTTAAGCAACAATACAGCTTAAACTTGGTTTAAAAATTTTTGAAATTTTAAGAGGTTTTGTTTTGTTTACAGAAAAACATTTTAATTTTAAGTTGAAAAAGTAGTCCATAATCTCGCAGTGGACAAGACTTTTATTTCACTTCTATTTTAATTTTATTTCGTTTTCTTACTTTCCAAATATAAACACAAGTGCAATGTATAATTAAATGTCTTCTATTTTTTTCCCTGTCGCATGTCCCAGCTCACGCTATATGTTCAGGTTAAGACAAGTCACATTCCCAATTTAACGTATCAACTTACCAAACATTTTCTATAAAACAAAAAATCGAGCAAAAAATAATATGTCACAACTTTTGTTAGAACAGAAACATAATTTATGTGAATATTTGCATCTACGACAGCTTTTTAATATTTTCACTTTCTTGCCAAGCAGATTGTTACACAAAACTAAAAAAAATATTTTGCAGTTTATCGGTCGCAATGTCGCATCTAATCGAAACCGCACTAAACTTTCGAGAAAAAAAAATCATAGTTGTACATATTTTATTATAAAGTTACATTTTTTGTCAGGCACACCTATTGATTCATTTAATAATTATTTTAGGGGATTGCGTAAATGTTTAGTAATTTTCTGCTACCTAAATTATTAGTCCAAAATAAATTATAGTTTAAAAAACTAAAAAAACACGCCTTGATCGAAACCGATCTAAAAAATTATAAAATAGAATAAAGTGCTTCAAAAATATGATTTTATTTTAAAAAGCGTGGGGTGCTTGAGTGCCATAAGTTTATCACAAAAATCAATTTATCGCTTTGATTGACCAACAGTTTATATGTCAAATTTGATTGATTACTTCAATTTACTAGCAGACTATATGAAGTTATCTTATCATTTCAACAAGAGTTTATCGGCAAAAGGCAATTCATCATTTCAGATGACCAATAATTTATATGTAGATACATTAGATTTAACTTCTCAAATGACTTGCAGTTTATATGAATATTTTATTTAAGTATCGTTTCAATTGACTGGCGGTTTGTAAGAAGCACTAGACTTATCGTTACAATCGACTATCAGTTTATGAGAAGAATCAATTGTTCGTTTTGATTTACCAACAGTTTATATGCCAAATTTCATTGATTACTTCAGTTGGCCAGCATATTATATGAAAGGTCAATTTATCGTTTCAATTAGGCAGCAGTTTATATGCAAAATTTAGTTTGAATTAACAAGAGTTTATTAGCAAAATTCAATCATTCCAGATGACCAATAATTTATAGGTAAATTAGATTTACCTTCTGCAGTTTATATGAAAATTTAATATAAGTGTCGTTTCAATTGACTGGCGATTTGTAAGATACACTAGATTTATCGTTTCAATTGAATATCAGTTTATGAGAAAAATCAATTGGTAATCTTGATTTAGCAACAGTTTTATGCCAAAGGACCCCGCACCCGACAAAGAGAGAATTTCGGAACCATATGATTTTCTTTAAATTTTAATATGTTGTAGGTATGGATAAGTACTTCACAAAAATGTATGTTAGAATATGGTGCCCCCTCCCATTTGGCTACAGTGGCATATCAAAGTTACGGTAATCACAATACATATTTTTATTTTTTTTTGCATTTTACGCTAAAAAATAGTCTATATTTATTGGATTGTAACAGCTGTGGGTATACAAAATAATTTTTAAGATTTAAGTCCAGTGGCGTACATAAAAATATTAAAAATATTTTTCACAATTTTTTAATATTTTTATGTACGCCACTGGGCTTATATCCTAAAAATTATTTTGTATGCCCACAGCTGTTACAGTCCATTAAAGATAGACTCAATTTTAGCTTAAAATGCAAAAAAAATAAAAATATGTATTTTGATTACCGTAACTTTGATATGCCACTGTAGCCAAATATACATTTTTGTGAAGTACTTATCCATACCCCCCACAACATATTAAAATTTAAAGAAAATCGTATGGTTCCGAAATTCTCTCTTTGTCGGGTGCGGGGTCCTTTCATTGATTACTTCAATTAACCAGAAGATTATATGAAAAGTTAGTTTATCATTTCAATTGACCAGCAAATTATTTGCAAAATTTTCTTTTAATTAACAAGATTTTATCAGCAAAATTAAATTAATCATTCCAGATGACCAATAATGTATACGTAAATTAGGTTTATATTAAAATTTTTGCAACTGACTGGCGGTTTATAAGAAACACTAGATTAATCGTTTTATTATAAAATAATATCATAACTACAATGGCAAACGAAATCCGGACAAAGTGGTCAAGGTCAACTTGTTTCCTAACAAGTCGCCGCCGGCGCTTGAAAAATAGCATCCCTCTGTTAGTGTTTGAACGTACTACGGTCATCCAGAGCCCTCTGCTGATATTCATGTTAACTTTGTTAATATCGATTATTTATTTGCATTTTTCAGGATAATTTAGTTTCCGTAGCGCTTCGTAGGTGGAGACGTTCCTGGGGCTATTTTAAGCGACGGAGAAATTTTAGCATTGCGATTATCTTAATAGTCTTTTATTATAAAATGGTAATAGCTTTACAAAAACGTCTCTCCCACCTTTGACAGATGAACGTGGCATCACAGCGACCACAGCCAAGGAAAACGCAAACATGCTCGGCAAAATGTTTTCAACGCATGGCGAAGTCAAATTTCATCACCATGATATTCGTAAAATACTTAAAGAACTAGATTCACAAAAGACATCAGGGCCGGACGAAATACCTGCCATCGTGTTAAAGAACTGCGCCAACGATCACCCGTTTGTTCCAGACTTTTTCTGTGTCTTACCGAAAAGGGATATACCCATCTTCTTGGAAAGTCGCTGGAGTTCAACCTGTTCCAAAAAAGGCAAGAAAACCACGCCCTCAAACTATCGCCCAATTGCCTTGCTTCCCATAATCTCCAAAGTCATGAAACGTGTAGTCCATCAGCAACTACTCAAAGTACCTCGAGAACAACAGAATAATCATAGATAATCAATACGGCTTTCGCAAAGAGAGATAGACAGGAAATATATTGGCCTGTCACTAATATATGGAGTAGGGCAGTTGAGAAATACGAAGAATCTCGAGCGATTGCGTTGGATATTTCAAAGCCATTCGACAGAGTTTCGCATGACGGATTGCTCAACAAACTCTCGTTCTCGTCCTTCGAACTGCCAGCCTCTCTCTGCAGCTGGCTTGCCAGTTTCCTTAAGAACCGAGCTCTACACGTTGAAGTTGATGTACACATCTCAGACACATTCACCATTAACGCGGGCATGACTCAGGGCGCAATACTTTCACCAACTCTGTTCCTTATCTATATTTCAACTTCATTCCATCACTTTGATTATCAAGAGATCACTTATATAAAAATGAGGGATACAATCACACAATTAAAGAAAATATTTTATGGTTTAACAGCAGAAATCATAAAGTCGGGAAAAGATTTAATTTATATTCCACTCACCAAACTTTTTAATCAGTGTGTTCGTGAGAGCATCTTTCCAGGCGCTCTTTAATAACACCAGTATACAAGAAGGGGGATAAATCACTGGTTGCTAATTATAGGCCAATTTCTTTGCTCCCTGTTATATCCAAACTTTTTGAGAAGATCATGGTGACACAGATAGTGGATCTATTTGAGACCCATGGGCTGTTTAGCGACCGACAATTTGGATTCAGACAGAGGAAAAGCACTGTCCAGCGAGTTTTGGACCTTCTAGAGGGGGTAATGGACTCATTTGAGGGTATGGAGTACTTTGATGCCCTGTGTTGTGACCTCAGCAAGGCTTTTGATTGTGTCACACATACTCTTTTATTAAAAAAATTAAGATTCTATAACTTTGGTGAAGATAGTATTAAGTTTACGCAGTCGTACCTTGCTGGGCGTTACCAAGCAGTGAGGGTGGATGATGTGACCTCTGCGGAATAGCTTCTGGACTTCGTGTGCCACAGGGGTCGATCCTTGGTCCAATTCTCTTTCTGATTTTCATTAATGACCTACCTCTCTGCTGTGAGGAGGCTAAATTTGTGCTGTTTGCGGATGACACAACCATTGCTGTAACTGGGGAAACAGAACAGGAAGCTAGGGAAAAACTATTGAAGGGACGCGAGGCGGTGAAGTCTTGGTTCCTTTCAAATCGTATGTTGCTTAATGCTGAGAAGACCCAAATTATGACATTTACCCTGAGAGATTGGTGATTCTCCTCTGGAATCAGTCAAGTTCCTTGGCATCTGCCTGGACTCCAGATTAATCTGGCAACCTCACGTGGAAACGGTGTGTGCAAGACACGGGGTCTTGTAGGTTGTGTATCACGGGAAACACTTAGAACTGCCTATTTTGCGGTATTTAACAGCAAAATGGAATATGGAATATTGGCTTGGGGAGCATCAGCGCCTTCTGCTAGGGTCTTTACTCTTTGGCTTACAAAGGATAGCTATGAGGCTTATGGCTGGCTTAGGATACAGGGAGGACTGTAGGGCTTCATTCTCTGAGTGGGGTGTATTGACTTTTCCCTCTGTGTATATTCTTGAAAATCTGTTGCATGTTAAGAGTGGCCTGGCCGGATATAGGACTCATGAGGATCTACATAACTACAATACCAGATCTAGAGGTGATTTGGTCCCGTCTTATTGCAGGCTGAAAAGGTGTCAATGTAGACCTGATTTTATTGGTGTGAAGTTTTTTAATAAACTTCCACAAGAGATTAGAGAACTTCCTATGCAAAAGTTTAAGAAATCACTCAAAAGCTTCTTATTAGGGAAAGCATTTTATAGTACAGCAGAATTTCTTAATCTTGATGTTTTAATATTGTAAACTAGAAAGCGTAATAACAAAAGAACACTCAGTCTAATGTTTGAACTTGATACTTGACCTTGAAGGATCAAATATTATGAGTATTATCTAAACATGTTTTAAAAACAATCAGTCAAATATCAACAAAATTTAGTATTAAAGAACGGGCAAATCAAGTAGACGACAACTTATCTGGTTGAGTAGTTCCCTTTTAATTAAGGCAAAATGCTCCTCCTGTAAGCTCAAACCCTCCCGATCCTGATTATCTGGTTAAGTAGTTCCCTTTTAATTAAGGCCAAACGCTTTTCTGGTAACCAAGGTCAACCTCCCGATCTTGACTTTCTGGTTAAGTAGTTCCCTTTTAATTAAGGCCAAACGCTTCTCTGGGAACCAAGATCAAACCTCCCCTAAAGTTACGTCAGTGTAAAAGTAAAGTGTAAAAGTAAAGTAAAATGTAAAGTAAAAAGTAAAGTGAACCATAGATAAAAGTGAAACCTAATTAAATCATACCAATATAACTGAAACGAATCAAAACGCTCATAACAATTTAAACTAAAAGTAAACTCAAGGGAGCCGAATAGGTCGAGTCCGGTCAGTCCTCATCGAATGGTCATGCGTTCTACGCTATTCTAGTAAATTGTATTCAAACATAGTCGTCATTCTAAGTGCATTCCTTCCTGTATCTGAAGACCAATATACGTACAGTTTGTTTCGAATTAGGCGAGTCGTTATTCCATCTGATATACAACCCCCAGCTCAAGGAGGAACGCCGCCAGTAATCCCACTCAGTAGCAGGCATCTGGGAAGCGCCCAAAAATCCTCTTTGACAATAGTTTAGTGTTATATATTATTTTAATTATTCCATTAGGATATTTTATTTTTAATGTAGTGTTTTATTTGACATTATTTTTTTAAAAAACCTTTCTACTATTAAGTTTTAAATTTATGAAAAAATTGAGTACAGTAGAATTTTATAGTACTAGAATTCCTTAATCTAGACGTTTTAATATTTTAGTGTTGTATGTTATTTTAATTATTCCATCAGGATATCTTATTTTTAATGTAGTGTTTTATTTGACATTATTTAAAAAACAGAAAAACCTTTATAATATTGAATTTTAAATTTATGAAAAAATTGACATTATTTGTAGTGTTAGTTATATGTATTTTCTTTGACGTATGTAAGTGCTATTTGCACATTTTTGATTTGATTTGATTTGATATTAATCAAAGGATCAGGCATAAACTTTTGCAATGCCCCAGTGGCTCCAGGAATTTCTGGTCGGTAGCAAAGGCAGTAAGTAACAACTTTACAGAAACGTATAAGGCATCAGGACCGGACGGAATACCTGTCATCGTGTTAAAGAACTGCGCCAACGAACTAACACCCGTTTTTTCCAGGCTTTTTTCTCTGTCTTACGGAAAAGGGATTTACCCATCTTCTTGGAAAGTTGCTCGAGTGCAACCTGTTCCAAAAAAAGGCAAGAAAACCATGCCCTCAAACTATCGTCCAATTGCCTTGCTTCCAATAATCTCCAAAGTCATGGAACGTGTAGTCAATCAGCAACTACTCAAGTACCTCGAGAACAACAAAATAATCAGCGATAATCAATACGGTTTTCGCAAAGAGAGATCGACAGGAGATATATTGGCCTATGTCACTCATATATGGAGTAGGGCAATTGAGAACTACGGAGAGTCTCGAGCGATTGCGTTGGATATTTCAAAGGCATTCGACAGAGTTTGGCATGACGGACTGCTCAACAAACTACCGTCCTTCGGACTGCCAGCCTCTCTCTGCAGCTGGCTAGCCAGTTTCCTTAAGAGCCGATCTCTGCACGTTGCAGTTGATGGACACATCTCGGACACATTCACCATCAACGCGGGCGTGCCTCAGGGCGCAATACTTTCACTAACTCTGATCCTCATCTATATTAATGACCTGCTGACCGAAACAAATAATCCTGTTTACAGTTTTGCAGATGACAGTACCCTTGTCTCCCACTTTAGATCAGAAAAACCCTTACCAGCGACTGAGACTCATCACCGCAGACAGGAGCAGATTACAGCAATTAATCAAGACCTGGAGAAAGTTCAAACTTGGGGCGACCGAAATTTGGTCCAGTTCAATGCAGCAAAGACCCAAGCAGCCACGTTTACCAAGAGGGCCAATACAGCGGGCCCTGACATCATTATGGCAGGGTCGACCATTCCTTCATCCTCGTCAATCGGACTGCTGGGTATCTCGGTCAACAGCAATATGTCCTGGCATGACCACGTTGCTAACATCGCAAAATCAGCCTCCCAGAAGCTTGGTGCGCTATTTCGCAACATAAACTCTATACACCGCAGCAGTTGCTCTTGCTCTACAAAGCGCAAATAAGACCGTGCTTAGAATATTGCTCACATATCTGGGGTGCCGCACCAAAGCACACCCTAAAGCTGCTGGATTCCAATCAGAAGAGAGCTGTGCGTCTCGTCGGCGACCCGGAGTTGACCCGGAATCTAGATAGTCTGGAACACCGCAGACATGTAGCCGAGATATCTCTGTTTTACAGATACTTTCACGGCAGATGTTCCCAGGATTTGGTCTGCCTCATCCCGCCCCTGGCAGCTTCTGTCAGACAGTCACGACAGACGGCAAGAGCGCACCAGTTCGTCGTACAACTGGAAACACCTAGAACATCGCTTTACAAGAACTCCTTTGTCTGGCGCACTGCATCACTGTGGAACTCACTCCCAGGACATCTGTTTCCCACTAAATACAACTTACAAATATTCAAGAGCCGTGTCAATCAACATCTTCGCACACACACCGCTCGTCGAGCGCCATAGGGTCTCCCTTTAGTGTGTGTGCCACTGCCATAAAAAAAAAATCACCTGCTAACCGAAACGAATAATCCTGTTACCAGTTTTGCAAATGATAGTACCCTTGTCTCCAAATTTAGATCAGAAAAACCTTTACCAGCGACTGAGACTTATCACCGCAGACAGGAGCAGATTACAGCAATTAATCAAGAGCTGGAGAAAGTTCAAACTTGGGGCTCAATACTTACTAACGTCTACCTACACCAAATTTCCAACCTTTGAACCTGCGCATTTGGCAGCAGCCCAGTGTTGTTATTCTAATATTTCATTTCACGCATGACTCTCCGCTCGCTTCGCTCGCTCCGGAACAAAACTAATCCAAACTAACCCAAGGCAACGCACAAAATTAAGGAAAATATATGAATTAGCACGTACGCATGCGTAAAGGCTCAAAATTGGTGTAGCTAGACGCGAGATCACTACGAAACAAGCATCTAGCGCTCCTTCTAACTTTTGGATGCGAGAGCCGTGCGTACATAAAGGTGAAACAGGAATAGGTATTATTATGGCTTTACATGGCCCTCCGCTCGCTCTGCTCGCTACAAGGGCGCAGCCCACAAGAACTAACCAAAACTAGCCCAAGGCATGCCCATAATTAAAAAAAATTAATAAAATGCAAACATAACTTCGAAAAAAGTAAACAAACCATGCGTTGCGACCGGCAGGAATCGAACCCGCGGCGGCGTACAAATAACAAGCAGAACGTCTTACTACACTACCGAAGCGTTGAAAGCATATCGCTAGACCGTAAGGACATGGATAATTCCAAGGATTTAATTCCTTGGATAATTCCGATACATTCGGCCATTGCGCATGTTCGCAGCTTACGCATCGAAAAGTTAGTAGGTACCCTAGACGCTTCTAACGCTTCGTCGTCTTTTGGATTCGTAATTCGATGCGTCGGCAGCTTGGGTTCACAATTGTTTAGTATCCCAATATTGTACAGTGGTTCTCACACATTTGTGGTGTGATAATATCATGAAATATGTACGAGTATATTTGTGTTTTATATTTATATTTGAATTTCTATAAATTTTACCTGGAAATCTCCCATACAATTTACTTGCTATTTATTTATTCACAATATTACAATTTCTTTTATTGGTATACAAGCACAAACATAGTAAATTTTACATTTAAGAGGAATGTACTTAATTTAAATAAATATTCAATTGCAATACGATTGGATAACATTGTTGCTTATGCACCTAGATGATAATCTAGCATATCTGCATGTGCTAAGCCAGGAAATATAGAACTTCTGAGTATAATAATGTGATACGTTTGTTCCTATAATCTACATAATATTAACTAATAACTAAATACAATAAAATATATATTTGTTAGACTTTCATTCCTATATACAAAATTGCACAGTTCCAATATGTACAATGACCTGACATTTAATATTTCGTATGTCTGAAGTTCATTAGTTGAAAAAAGTGTATTTTTTTATATAAATAACTTTAAGAATGAAATTTTGTAAAACTTTCAGTTGTTTGAGAGAATAATAATTATTATACATACAGACCACTCCATACCATAACGTATTAGACTCTTCTATGGCTTCATAAATTGATGATAAAAGTTTTTTATTTAGAAATTCTGGAAGAATATAAAATGTATGTATAAGTTTTCTTATATTTTTTTAACATAAAGAACATGTTACTCCCATTTTAAGTGGTTATCGATTTCACGTCTTGATATTTTGTATGAGATGTTTCTTGGATAATTCCATTAAGATTTTTAATATGAACATTTTCAAAATGGGGACGACTTGCTTCATTCAAAGACAAGGCTGTATAGCTTGTTTTGTGTACATTAAGCGTTAGTTTAAAATTGTCTAGTCATGTTTTTATCTTAGTCAGTCCTCTTACTGTTTTTTCCGTTACGTCGCGTCGTGCCAATTTTTAGCTGAAAATATTGTTGCAATGTCGTCTGCGTATGATATTATAGATGCGCCATCAATTTCTAGGCCTGTCAGTGAGTTAATATCGGTGATAAAGATAATCGGACCTAAGACTGTTCCTTGCGGTACGATAAGTGGATCACTAAGTGTGTCTCCAATTTTCAAATACTGTTTTCTATCTTTAATTAATCATCGCTTCGGCATTTTCAATCAGATATTCTGCTCATATCTCTCCTCTTTAATGTATCAAAGTTTGGTTGCTCCAGATTCTTCGGTTTTCCAATAATAAAATATTAAGTGGTGACGTGTCGTGTCAAAACTCGAGATGGCGGTCTTATATCAAAATATACACTCTCTGCTGATGACACAACGATGTCAGTCACTGCTCATGTTTTAGATGTATCGTTGGAGTCCTTCGAATTCTCTAGACTTTTTGCCGAAATTTCCTTAGGTTTCCCTAATCACCTAGTTTTCAATATTTACATTTATATTTTTTGCGATATTGCGGTAGATGCTACTCTTCAGCCACCCTTTAAATTCAGATTGCATTTCTAAGCATGAGATTTCTTCTTTTACATATTTGTTCAGCTTCTTCAGAAGAAGACGGTGAGAATTGCAAATCTTCAGCATGTTTCGAAGCTGACGGTTGAGGTGTAACAAATTTACAAACAAATTTAAACAAGAAGTATAGATGTACAATACATATCAATATTTTATTAATTTATAGAAAAATATACTCATTAACTTTACATAATTACCTTCTTTTAGATTTCCACTTATTTTCACAAAAAAAAATATTGGATACTGCTGCAGCTTTGTTTTTAATATAAATAATATAACAATACTATTCGCATTTATTTACTCTTGGGAATACTCTCCTAAGAACCCCACTAAATATTTATTTTATTGGATAAAATAATTTAAAAAATAAATATCTTGTAATAATAAATAAGTACCGACCTATTACAAATAAATTTTATGTCAAAAAAACTTTATTATTAATTCCTTATTCATTTTTAGAACACAAAGGCGCAGTTGGTACAGAGATAAAAATAGCAGAAAATGCCCCGACGGGGAATCACATGAGCAGCGTTTGATTGTAAAATGTATGTAATCCAACTGGTTTGTCCCTTGTACAATTTTGTACATTTTAATAATATTTTATGATGCTGTAACGGAATATAAGTTATTAAAAATAAGTTTATTCCGCACCACTAAATTCTATCTATTTATCAATGGTTTTCGATGTTCGGTATATTAATCGCCAGTGACATCTATCTGTGAATGGGTATATTTCGCACAATTAATTATTTAAGAAGAACAAGTACGCTGGTTTATATCCATAGTTTGCGGTTTCGTGTCGTTGTAGATTTCTATATTGAGAGAGTGACATCTATTCGAAACCGGGCTTATCTCATGTAGTTGGTAATTGAAGGACGTAGTACGCTATTCAATACCTGTAATTTAAGCATTTAATCTACAATAGATTACTATATTTAGCGTATGCTGAGTATTTCCTTAGTTTGTCGCCGGGTATCCTATAACGGTTGTTACATGGTTTAAATTACCCAATGAGAACATCGAAAATCAGAATAGGTTGAACGTCTTAAATTTTGAAAGGAAGGTCGGCATCTTTTTGGCAACGATCAACTGGGTAAGTGCTAATTTTTTTGATCTTGTAATATTTTGTTCATCTTGCATATATTTCACTAATTTTTTCATTTTTCAAATGGATAATTAATAATTGTTTCTGATTCGGTTAATCAAATTTCGCTAAAGCAAGAATTTAGCAGTTTTATATTACACTTTCGAGTAATTTACGATTTCAATAATCTTAATTTTTTGTAGTGACCATTAGGTTTAAATACCGATTTGTTGGTGGATAATTGCGTATCTTATTAGTCATATTCATGTAAATTGATAATGGTTTAATCTAAATTTATAGAAAACGAAATTATTTCATCGTTTAGCGGTCACACATATTATTTTACGTATTTTCATTTAAATTGAACAGTATTATTTGGGAAATTCTCGGAGCGGATTTTATATATTCCTGTAAAGGTAGTAAATGAAATTTTTAGTAGAATTTCTCTGAATTCTCCCTCATAGTTATAGTATTTTTTTTTCTTTTCAGGCTTATTTCATTCATATTTCAATTTGCTTGTAACATCAAGCAAATAATTATTAGCACTTGCCCTGTTGCGTTTCCACAATGATGTAGCGACATTAATTTACATATCTATGAGAGGTTTAAGTACACGTGTGTAAATTTATCTGGTTTATTTTTCTTTATCTTTTATCTAAGTTCCTATCTCAAAGTGAGATAGTGATGTCTTATCTTTATCTTTAATTTATTGAGATGTAATTACGCTCAATTATCGTCTATGTGCCAAGGGCCATATATCTATAAAAAGTAATAGAAATTACTTATTTGTTATAATAAGTTATAAAAAGACTCATTTATAGAGAGGTTGTACCTCTATTTTTCTATTTATCATTAAATTCAAGTTGTCTTTTACTTAGAATTGCCGAGAGCCACTGTTTGGACAAGTTTCATAATTTTCTTCTGAATTTTAAATTTCAATGACAATTTCTTTTGAATTTCATATCTGAAAGTAGAGAAAAGAAATAACTTGAGTATTAGTAATTATTTATGGTGTTGCTTAACCACAGTTATCTATAATTTTTGCTCAACTTAAAATTGTAGTTTAAGTTCTGATTATACCTGCTGTAACCAGTAAATTTTCAAATTGTCGGTTAATACCTCCTATGTCCAACTGAGGTCCACAGGATATTTCCTAGAATAATTTTTTAATTAGCGATATACATTGGTATAAATTAGTTAATTTTCTCTTCCATGTATATAAACTCCCGAGTCGACTGGGACATCAGCTGTCCGTCCACATCGCCATAGCTAGCTGACAGAAGGAACAGATACCCACAACCTTTAAGTCCTAGATGTCCTCAAGTTAATTGAAATTGGGAATAGGCAGAAGCAGATTACAGTAGAAGTCCTAATACGGTTGTATGGTTACGGGATGGTTGGACAAGCTAAGTATTGGCCGTTTTAAAGAGAGTTATATTTGTACAGACCATTGTAATCATCTTACTTATTCAGTAAATTTTTGTTAATCTTTAAATTAGTTTTAATTCTCACTGCTAGTCAATTTATTCCAAACTTAAATATCAAATAATTTAAATTGAAATTTATTTGTAATGATAATCCTCATTTTACATTCATTTTACATGATACCATCTCAACTCATAATTGTCAATTAACTGTTAAAATAATATACATTATTGTTTAAAAAAAATACTTTGTTTACTTTATTACAGGATTGGGTTCTATAAGACGCGAATTATTCTTATCTTCATAAATTCATAATTACTGATATCTAAATAATCATTTTCTGTTTGCATTGTCTCTAAGAACTCACAATTAAAAAATAATCTAATTAACGAAAGTAACAATTCACACCCTCAGTGACAATAATCTCATGCTTAATTAAATTAAATAAATTAACTATCCTTACAACGTCCTGATATCCAACATTAACAAAACCCTGTTCATCCTCTTCATAATCTTCCTCATCATCATTATTATCATAATAAAAAATAATTTCCAAAATATCTATAATCCTCTTTTGTTTATTATATTTTATATTTAAAAGGAGAGGGGAGAAAGTCAGGGTCGGTTGAAAAACGATCTAACTTAAGGTCAACATAAACGAGTTATTTGTATTAATATTAGAGTAACTCCTTATTTACTCCTTTCAACTTGAGAGAGCCCTCCTCATGTTTACGTTTATATCGTTAAGGTAGACAATGATCGAAAATGTATTAAGATTTTACAGGAAGGCAAAGTTTTATTTCACCGTGAAAGCGTATCCTCCTCCTCCGGCAGCACTCGCTCTCATGAATACACTACTAATGTAAGTTGAGAAAAGCAATATTGTTATTATTCTTATTGTTATTGTATGTATTGCTTATTGTAGTTGATCTTATAATAATCATTTTTATCAATATATCATTATTATTGTTTAATGGTTCATTATTTTTAATGATTTAATTTTTATTTACGATGTATATTTACTCCTAATTTACTGATGAGAGTAATTCCTCCTTACATCATGAGAGGGCCCTCGTCACGTTTTATGTTTACACCTTTAAGGTAGACAAGGATAGAAATTGTATTAAGACTCGACAGGGACGTAAAATTTTAGTTTACCATCAGGCAGGACTCTCTCTCATGTATACACTACTAATGTAAATTGGGAAGAGCGATATTGACATTATTGTTATTGTATGTATTGCTTATTGTAGGTAATCTTATAATAATTATTGCTATTGTTCAGTAGTTCATTAGTTTTAATGCTTTAGTTTCTATTAATCGTGTATTAACGCTGTATATTTATTTTGAAATTTTTAACGCGCTAATTTTTAACGCGCACATAATTTAACCGATCGTCGAGGAGTCCACGTTAAAATAACGCTCCGTAAAATTGTTCATTTATCGTAGTACGAATAGGTTTTGAATATTGGTTTTTGGCATGGTTATAGTTTTGAAAATAATACAGTTGATGTGCTAAGTGAAAAAACTCATCCATCCTCGGCCAGGTATGAAATAAGTCCTTACCATGGTAAACTGCACGTTGTGCTTGGATTCCATTAGCAGAAGCAGGCCTGGGATTGGCTGCGATGGATGTAAAAAAGAATTCCATGCTATCTGTGTGGCGAAAGGTACCGACATTATCAGCCTGCTGAAATCAATACCGGGGCTGTGTGGAAGTGTTCTGACTGCAACAAGAACTGCATCTTGATTAATCATACTGAATGAGGCATTATGTTTGTTAAAAGATGAAGTTAAATCAATTAAATCAAATCTGGCTAAGCCATCGGAACCTGAACCTATTGCAAATCATCCGACCTACGCAGAAGCCATAAAGGATAATTCTAAACCTTCAATACTGATTTATTCTAAAAATAACAGCCGGCCGGCAACTCTTACCAAGGCAGATATTCTGCGGAATGCCAATCCCTCTGATAAAAATGTTCAGCTAGAAAAGGTCAGAACGGTGAAAGATGGTGGAATTCTAATTGGTTGTAGAAGCAGAGCGGACAATAATAAACTAATGTCAATTGTGCAGGAGAAGATGTCCGATACCTACGAAATAAGAGAGGTTGGAGCAATTCTACCCAAACTCCGAGTGGTCGGTATGACCCAAAATATTCCCCCTGAAGATCTTCGGAGTCAACTTATCTCAGGCAATCGAACCATGTTCTCAGAGGACTCAGATTGTAGAGTTATGAAAGTGTTTCCAGCAGCAAAAATCCTTCTGTATTTCAGGCAATTGTAAAGGTGGATAAGACAGTATATAATAAGGCAGTTAAATCAGGTAATTAGTTTGTGGTGTATGATAGTTGTATTGTGTACAGAGGCGGATCCGGGCCATGAAAAAGAGAAAGGGCGATTGGTTTTTGTGAAACTTCTTTATCGTGGGTAAAGCCAGAAAAAATTAAGAGCTTATCAAAGTGAAACGCTTATCAAAGTTGAAACGGTTCTCAAAGTGAAACCTTCCTTTAATTAAGCATGTTCCAGTATAGCTATAGAGGGTTGAAATTTTCACGACATGTTGCCGGGGTAAAATGAGGACCCTGGACAAAAACTAGATCCCCTCCGAAAAAAATGGGAGAAAATTGAAAAAAACGTAAAAAATTGAGTTAATAAAAAGAAGTTACAGAAACGCAGTTTTCGACGAAAAAATGCGAAGGAAATCAGCTACGAGGTCGGGTATTGTAAAAATGAAAAGAGAAAAATGCTTTATGAAAAAGTAATTTTAAATGGGAAAAAGTTGAAAAAACGTAAAGACATTTTCGGAAAGTTAATAAAAGTATTATAAAACGAAATAAGGTAATAAAAAATATCGAAAAAAAGTTAGAGAACCGAGATTTCGGCAAAAAAAGGTTGAAAAAAAATTTAAAAGGAGTATCGAAATCGGGGGCAAAAGTTGAGAAAAAAAAAAGCTTCAACAAAAAAATAAAAACTCAATTTCTAATATCTCTCTCAGAAGTTTCACTTCAGTTGTGTGCTTATAAAGGTAAGGCACATAATTTTCTTTTATATACACCTCTACCCTATACATATGGGTGTTAGGTAGCTTTAAAAACATTTGAAATAAACTTGAAATAAAACGCCTTAATAATCTGCAAGGTACTGCAAAACATAGGTACTTTAATCGTTTTAAGCACTTTTATTGAACAAAAAACTGATTTAAATATAAAAAATAAAGTTAATGCTATTATTATATAGGTGTGTACTTATAGAAATAACTAAACCGTAGGATAAAATAACAAAAACTTTGATAAAACGAAAACACATAAGTAATTTTAAGCAAAAAAAAGCTATAGTCGGTAATAAAATGAAGATAGTCCTATAAAACAAAATCTAATTGTCTGTTTTTTTTACTTGCAAATTATCTATATTCCTTCTTCATCTACTTCAATATCCTTACGGATATTGAGTAATGCTAAGGCAGAAAGTATTAATTGACACATGTTTGTCCGTAGGTAAGATTTAATCAGTCTTTAAAGAAGTAGCATTACTTATTGGGGAGCAACCTAATATTGTTAAAAATTGTTTCCCATTTAGAAATACATATATCGTCGCAATATTTTAATGCGTCTAATACATTATCAGGGACATTGTGTTGTCAACAAATTCTGGCAACCAGTATTTTTCCCAGATCTGATATTCGCCTAACAAAATATTTAATAAAAGTATCTCTTCAACATTATTAAATTAGAATAATAAACTAACCGCTTTTTCCTTTTCCTCGTCTCTCAAAATAATACCCCTCTGGATCCGCCACTGATTTTGTACGATGCAGTTGATGGATATCGCTGTTTTAAATGCAACGATTTTGGTCAATCCTCTCAAAGATGCATAAATCCTCTGTCCTGTCCTATATGTGGTGAGGATTATGATATCTCAAATTGCAAGTCCAAGACGAAAAAATGCTCAAATTGTCTTAAATTAAATAAAAATGTTCCTACTGATCAGGGAAAAATGTTCTGCTTACATCGAGATATTAAGGGAGCTTAAACCTAAAACGACACAATAGCAATTACAGAGTAATTATCCATCAGCCCTAGTAAATGACTCAGGATCTTCAATGGAATGTGGGGATTCCTTGTTGATTTTTTACCAAAACACATGTGGTCTCAGGTCGAAAACCTCTGATATTTTCAACTTTAGAGTAAAAAATAGTTTTGAGATTGTTGTTCTCACAGAAACTTGGCTTAACTCATCGATAGGGGATTATGAATTGTTTGTTCCGAGGTTTAGTGTCTACAGGGCGGATAGGAATTTTCTTTTGAAAAATGTTACAAGAGGAGGAGGTGTTTTGATTGGTGTCCACCAAAAACTTCAGTTAGCGATAGGAATTTTCCACAACTCCAACATATCGACATTATAGTAGTCAAAATCGTCCTGAATGTATCAGTCATATATTTAATTAACCTCTATATTCCGCCCAATACTCCTTTTGAGGAGTTTCGTGGTTTCTTTGAAGCTTTGGAATCGCTGCACTTTCTGTATGTCTCTAAAATTGTTGTATTGGGAGACTTCAATACTCCGGAATATGCCAGTGATAGTCAAACGGCAA
>MU182736.1:72767-86341 GCA_016904865.1 Pissodes strobi
CCACCATCGGAAAAATATAACGAGAGAGAAATCTGTTGTTTCAGGTACACGTGCGTTAGAAGTACCTATTTAGCTTGTAAATTGCGTATGCAAACTTTCTTTCAGATGTATTCTTTTTTCTTAGTTTAAGGGTGAGACAGCTCATGTTGTGGTTTTTAGATAACACATGCGAATTTCACAATAATCGCCATCGAAAAAATATAATGATAGAGAAATCTGTTGTTTTAGATATGCGTGCGTTAGAAGTACCTATCTAGCTTATAAATTATGTAAACAAAAATTCTTTCAGATACATTCCTTTTTCTCAGTTTGAGGGAGAGACAGCTGATGTTGTGGTTTTTAGATAATACACGCAAAATTCACAATAACCGCCATTGGAAAAACATATCGAGGAGAAATCTGTTGTTTTAGATATACCTTCGTTAGAAATACCTAGTTAACTTGTAAATTACGTATACAAACTTTGCTTTAGACTCATTCCTTTCTCTCAGTTTGAGGGAGAAACTCTTGTTTTTAAAATAATACGGGCGAATTTCACAAGAATCGACATCCAAAAATATCATATGAGAAAAATATGAGAATTGAGAGACATTTCCAACATTTGCCTTTAAAGAAGGCTGAATTGTGATTGCTTTCTTAATGTTTCATTCAACATTTAATTGTCAATTCATATGTTTATAATAATTGTTTTTAATAAAAAATACTTGTTCCACTTCACAAAAAGGCGTTTTACTCGAAAACGATACCCTTTTACGGCTTTTTATCAAGAGTACCTTTTTTTAGTAGAAAACTGTCCGAATATCTAAAATTAAACCACCGGTCAAAATAAAAAAGGGGCCTTTTTGAGAAGGCCCTCCCTCCAAATATCTACGCTCTTGGTCGTGGAAATACATTTCTACTTTCAGCGAACGATTTCCCGTAATCGAAAACCCAAAAGTACAACATCTCAACCTTTAACTCCCAATGGTTAGGGAGATAATCGACAAAAACTCATTTTGAGACTCCAATTTAACGGACCGTAGCTCCATTATGATGCATTTCCTGACCTAAATTATGTCGATAGGGTCTTTTCTTCATATTTTTAGCTCTACAACAACATCCCAAAATATATGAACGTTATTTCTAGACACCCTGTATATATATTTTTCAAATTTCATCTATCAATTATGCATATATTTTATTAATTATTATTTATTCATCCTGAACATTTTGAAAATTATGCATACAAATAACTAAGAGATTTTAGTCTAAAATGAAGTAAAAACACTTATTCGTATTTGATGTAGGTACCGTATGCAAATTTTTGAAATCAAAATTTCTTTAGGCGCGGTCATGGGAAGGGATAAGACTAAGCCGTCACGCTCGGATATGTGACGCTTATTAGGGCAAAGTCGGCGGCTTTTAGCTAAGCCTTGGGTGCCGCGGACGAAAATTGTTTTCGATGGTCAGGTTTTCCGTTTACGGGTTATTAGGTCTGTGGGTATCACAGCGGTTGAAGCTGCGGAAAGGCATAACATAAGTCTATTGTGTTTGTTTGGAAATGCAACCCACGAGCTTCAACCACTGGTTTTGAATGTCACTGCGGCCAAGAAGTTATAAATTATTGAATCAATTATCGTGGATTTTTCCACTTGAGAGGATTTCTATTTATTGTCTTTTATAAAACGTTCAAATGTATTTTAATTATCATGAGGTAGACAAATAATAAAATAGTATATATATAGGGGCCTTACTGTTATGACCAAATTAACGCTCGTGTATTATTATTATTTTTTTTATCATGTGCCAAATTCTCTTTATCGATCGATCTTGTTCCCCCTCGGTCCGTTAAGAGGCGCGGGCAGTGAATCGAGTAGATGAAAGTGCATGCATGTTTTCTTCTTAAAGGAATTTGTGCCTAACAGAGAAAATACTAGTTCGTATTACGAGAAATCTGAAAATCCACTTACGTCGGTAGATTGTGATGATTTCCTATAGGTTCTTTGACTTTTGCTATCACTTTATTCGATTAAGTAAGTACGTTTATTACATATCGATTTGCTAACACAAATATTTTCCTCCGTCAGGGCCGGCTTGTGTTAATTAAATGTTAACAGTGTTACAAGTAGTAAAAGCCAATGATTATATACGTTTGGAGCTGTTCTCTTAAGGAAGCTTTATTGTATTAAACTGAAACAAAATATAGAGGTAGATAACATGAAATCCCACACAAATTATATAGAAGCTTAAAGAGCTTTATCTTAAACTTAATATTCTGAGTATCACTAACATATAAATACCACAAAGTGTGTTGAAACTTGCACGTAAAGAGTGTTCGATTTTCGTTGTAATTGGAGAGTTTCCCGCTTATTAAAGATTGAGGGCGAAACGAAAGATGCTGCAAGCAAAATTTTCGTTTTTGAAATATTGGGAAAGTACAAATTGCCACTTATAAAGTTTTTACCTATATAGAATTCAGTGGTGCACTTATATTCTTCTCATTGCAATAGTATTTGAAATATGACACAAATTATAATAATTCTTCCATAGTTGCTTAGGGCACGTCACTGTTACAATTACTTTTTTTTCATTGAAGACATTACATAACAATTTTTGGTAGTACTTTGGAGGAATACTGTATTTTTGCGTTTTTATTTTAAAACATCTTAAGATGAGAACTATTTTTATTACGGCGACTGTCATGATTTCTGAGCTTCTTTGGTGCGGTAAATTAAAATATAAAATTATGAATAAAAATGGGGACAAGAGAAAAGCCTCAACGAAGATCGTAGTGAATCTTACCACAGCGATCGGGAGTCCCTGGAAACGTTGAGGGTGAAATCTCAACGGCTTGTCTCTCAACACCGGATCAACCAACAACTAACACGATAACGATGACCACAAATAGGCTCTTGTCAGAGCCAGCTTTTGTGACAATCTCGATTAACATCGAGGGATTATCTAGCCAGGAAGAGGTCCTACTGTCAGACATGTGCATTTGGTTGTTCTGCGATATGCTCATAATTCAGGAAACTCACAGGCACAGCACTAGTCGTAGACCCAAACTACAAGGAATGTAGCTGATGGTGGAAAGACCGCACGACCAATACGGCAGCGCCATCTTCACCAGACCCGAAGTAGACATCAAATCTGTGGGGCTGTCAGAAATCAACGACATCGAGATTCTGACTGTAACAACAACTCATCTAAGCACCACATCTGTCTACAAGCCTCCTAATGCCAAATATCAGTTCCAAGATCCTCCTAAGTTCGACAACCATCACGTCAATATTGTTATGGGAGATTTCAACTGCCATAACACAATGTGGGGCTACAACTCCACCGACTAAAATGGAGAGGAGCTGAAACAGTGGGCCGAAATTAAACACCTCGTCCTCACACATGATCCCAAGCTCCCGGTGTCCTTCAACAGCGGACGATGGAGACGAGGTTACAACCCCGATAATATCTCTATGTCAGTCAAAGTTGCTGGCCAGTGCAGAAAGGAGGTTGGCGGTCCCATTCCATAATCGCAACATCGACCAATCATATGTTCAACGCCTTGGTGAAACCCGAGATTGCGCCATTCAAGCGCCGCTCCGTTTTAATTTCAAAAAACCTAATTGGCAGAAGTTCAAAGATCAACTTGATAGCAGCATAAAAACCTTGCCTCACAACCAGGCAATTACAAAACCTTCATCGACATGGTAAAGAAAACATCCAGACAACATATCCCGAGAGGCTGCAGGACGGAATATATCCCCTGCCGGCATCAAACAACAAGACAAACCACTACTGGAACGATATCAGCGTACTGTTTTCTGATGAACCTTTCTCGGAAGAGACCATCACCGCCGGCGATGGTTACTATCGCCGAGGCAAGACGTGAGAAATGGTGTAGGCTGGTCGAGGATATTGATATGAAGCGGAACAGCAGGCGAGCATGGCGAACCCTTAAAAATCTCAGCGGTGACCCTACTGCCCCTCCACAGAACTACGTCGAGATAACGCCAAACCAAGTTGCTACCCAACTGTTACTCAACGGAAAAAGCACAACCCGAAACTCGAAGGAACGAATACACCGCGCCGTGTAGAAAAAGAAGAAACCAATTTCTATCACAGCACCTTCTCTATTGAAGAGCTGAACACGGCCATAAGCGATATGAAAGTCAACCGCGCACTCCAATGGCTGATTGACCTTATAAACAACTGCATAACTAACCACTACCATACCCAAATATTGGAGACAAGCACGTGTTGTCGCCTGGGAAAGAACCAAACAACCCCAAGAACTTTAGACCGGTCTCACTGCTATGCCATACTCTCACACTGTTCGAACGCATGCTGCTAAACAGGATCTCTAACACCATAGATGACAAACTGATCCGAGAATAGTTTCAGGCCAGGAAAATCCTGTTGTGGGCAAATCCCAAAACTCACACAACACATAGAGGACGGTTACGAGGTGAAAATGATCACCAGAATAACCTTTATCGTCCTCACCGCTGCGTACGATACCGTTAATCGTAGAAAAGTAATATTGGAAACATACGCCCTGACAAAGGATTTCAATCTCACCTCGATCATTGGAACAATACTACAGAATCGACGCTTTTACGTCACTCTCCAGGGCCAAAACAGCAAGAGGCGTAGACAGTAAAATGGGCTGCGCAGCGCAGCCTATTGGCGTCGTTGCTGTATAATATCCACACCAACGACCAACCGATCCCTGAAGGGACGAAGCAGTTCATCAAGGAAGGAATTATGAGAGAGTACAGGCAAAGCTTACGCGAGCCCTCAAACAACTTGCAGTTTATTACGACAACAACCATCTAAGACGCAACCCTGCTAAGACACAGCTCTGCGCATTCCACCTTAATAACAAGCAAACCAAACGAGAACTAAATGTCAAGTGGAGAGATCAACAGCTCCAACATTGTGCGAATCCAAAATATCTTTGAGTCACCCTGGATCGTTCCCTTACCTTTAAACAGCAATGCTTCAACACCAAAGACCCAAGGCAAGGTAGCTGCAAGAAACAGGAATCTGACAGAGGGGTCCTGGGGGTCCCAACCTATAACCCTATGAACACCAGCCCCAGGTATATGCTTCTCTGCGGCTGAATATGCGTAACCTGTATGGGCCGCATCTGCCGATGCCAAACATGTGGACACATCGCTTAACCAGTCCGTATTGTGACCGGATGTTTAAAACCAACGCCTATTAATCACGCATATACTGTTGTTGGTATTGTCCCGCCTCACATTAGGAGAGAAGTAGCGGTAGCGGGTAAAAAAACAAGACAAGAATCGGACTTCCGACACTCACTATATGGCTGCCAGCTAGCTGGACAGCGACTCAGATCCCACCATAGTTTCCTAAGACGCGCGGCGGCCCTTGGAGGATCACAGGAAAGGGAAAGGATCAGTAAGTGAAGAGCGGAAGCACATAATGCTCTTATAGAGCAAAAGGAGAAACTGAATATGACCTCCCATATGGCGAATGGAGGACCCTCAACCGTCTGCGATCTAGCGTCTCGAGATGTCGAGCTAATATGGAGAAATAGGGCATGCTGAGGGATGGAAAGACCGCTCTATGTAGCTGTGGCGCAGTACAGGACATACTGCACCTTCTGACCTGCCCAGAGATGAGGAAAACATGCACAGAGCAGGACTTAATTCTGACAAACGACGACGCGATAAACGCCGCTGAACATTGGATGATCAAGGTCTGGTCCGGACACGTAAAGTAAGTAAGCAGTAAAAATTATTTGAATTCCACAAGACACGACTAACAATTTAGAGCCTTTGGTTATTACCTGTATAATTCAACATGGCGATGATATAGGAAACCTTTTAAACTAGTAAGTTACTACTCTTTTTATTATTGTCATATTTAACGTATTTTCATTTATTTTTTCCGTTTGTTTTGGTCCTCACGAGGCACCCAACTCTCACTTGCTGGCTCCAAGCGCCACACCCCGGTAAACTGTATTGACCTACAGGCTAAACCAAGTGAGGGTATCCAGATATGGAGATGATGATGATGGTCAGGCCTTGATCTGCAAAAGTGCTATTCTGTGTGAAAATGAGACGAAGTTTCCAACATAAGTTTCATCCAGATATATGCACCAACATCAGGCAAACCCGATGTAGATATATCAACAATGTATAGAGATCTCATAGAAGAAGATCTCAATTAAGAAGAACAAAGTATTAATAATCATGGGGGACTTCAACGCAAAAATCGGCCAGGGACGTGTCGACGACGTCGTAGGAGATTTCGGATTGGGAACACGGAACGGGACACACGAAATTAACACTCTAGTTCAATTTTGCCAAGAAAAAGACTTGTCAATTGCGAACACCTGGTTCAAACTTCCCCCAAGACGACTCTATACTTGGCAGGTGCCACAACACACTGCAGACAATATCGTGAGGAATCAAATTGACTTTCTGTTGGTCAATAAGAGATATAGAAATGAACTCCATGGCGTGCGAACATACCCAGGCACGGACATTGGATCTGACCAGAAACCTGTGGTCGGAAACCTGAAAATAAAGCTAAAGAAACTGCGACGACCGCTTATGAAGAGAATCGATATCAGTAAGTTAAAGAACGAAGAGATACGAGGTGAAGTTAAAACAAGGATAAACACTAACATAAAGGACAAATTAAACACAACCGGAAATCCAGATATAGAAGACAGGTAGGTTGATCTTAAAAATACGATGGTATCGGCCCAGAAAGACATTGTCGGAATACAAACCAATAGAAGGAAGAATCAATGGATGACCGATGATATCCTGCTACTAATGGAAAAGAGACGCACACAAAAGAACCGAAACCATCAAGATTATAAGAAAATCCGGAATCAAATTCGAAGTTAGATCCGCAGAGGAAAAGAAGAATGGCTAAGAAACAAATGCCTAGAAATTGAACACCTGGAAGAGAAGCACAAACTTGTGAAAGAAACTACCGGACGGATAAAACATCCAAACCTGATGAGAATTAGCGATGATAATGGTATGGTGATCACAAATCCTGATAAAATACTCGATCATTGGAAAAATTATATTGAACAACTATTTAAAGAACATGAACAAAGAATATCCGATTACCAATATAAAAGCGAAAAGTCTCCAACAATACTTAGATCTGAAATTATGCAGGCAATAAAACATAGCAAGACAGACAAAGCACCCGGCTCAGACGACGTGTATATAGAAATTATAAAACTCTTTGAAGATGATGGTATCGAATATATGGAAAGGTTATTCAATGCCGTTTACGCGACTGGTCGGTTGTCTAGTGACTGGCTCCAGTCCGCCTTCATTCCCATCCCTAAGAAGGCGCACGCTACCAAATGTGACCAATTTCGTATGATCAGTCTACTGAGTCACACTCTCAAGGTATTTTTGAAAATAATACAGTCTAGAATACACAAAAAAATGGGAATTCGGATTCCGACAAGGATTTGGTACTAGAGAAGCGCTCTTTAGTCTCACAGTACTGCTTCAAAAATGCCGAGACCAGCAGAAAGATGTATATATGTTTCATTGATTATCAAAAAGCGTTCGACTGTGTCAATCATAACGACCTGATAAGATTCCTTCAAAAGAAGGGCATTGACGAAAACGACTTAAATATTATTAGAACGCTTTACATGCATCAGACGGCATTTGCGGGGATTGGAAATTATAACACAACAAATGCTTCTATAGGGCGCGGTGTTCGACAGGGATGTATACTGTCGCTCCTTTTCTTTAACGTGTATTTGGAGGTCGTTTTTACTGGTGCGCTAGAAGACTCAAATGACGGTATCAAAATAAATGGTCAAACTATCAACAACCTACGATACGCGGACGACACTGTTATAATAGCCGACAGTCCGGAAGCATTACAACGACTACTAGACAGAATATTGTCCGAATGAGATCAACTATCACTACAGATTAACATCGACAAGACAAAAACGATGGTTGTAAGCAAAACACCGGTGGCCCGAACAAATCTCTTCGTGTACGGAAAACCTATTGAACACGTCTCAAAGTTTAAATACGTGGGCAGTTGGATAACCGAAGACTTAAATCCAGACACGGAAATAATCTGCCGAATAGAACAAGCTAGGAAAACATTTCGCAACATGAAGAAACTATTGACTAATTCAAATCTTAATTTGAAATTAAGATACCGTTTTGTTAAAGGCTATGTTTATTCCGTGTTACTATATGGAGCCGAAACATGGACTCTCAAAGTCAATACGCTCAACAAACTGGAAGCGTTCGAAATGTGGGTTTTCAGAAGACTGTTAAAGATACCCTGGACCGCTCATATCACCAACGTTGAGGTCTTGAGAAGAATGGATGGAGACAGAGAACTTCGGGCCATAGTAAAACGAAGAAAAGCTGCATTTCTGGGCCACATACTTCGCAACACAAAGTACCAATTCCTGAAATTAATTATGGAGGGAAAAGTTGAAGGAAAGCGGGATATAGGTAGGAAGAAATATTCATGGCTCAAGAACATCAGGAACTGAACGAATCTAGACGCCCATGCACTATTTAGAGCCGCACAGAACCGAGAACATTTCCCTGTAATTGTTGCCAACATTCATTGAAATGGATATGGCACTTTAAGAAGAAGAAGAAATTGACAAACAGGAGATGTAATTGATTCGACGCAAAAAATTATGTATATTCAACGTATTTATGTTAATGTTATGTTAATGTTAAAAATTGAAGAAAATCGCCAATAAATCCGAAATGTTGCGTGACAGATCCGTTCTACCATATACTGTTCAAAGCATCTTCAAAAGTACTCTCTAGATCTGATGTCCCATAAATAAGAAACAGAATGGCAGCTGACAATACAGTAATATATGGAAATAAAATAATAATACACCTGTAGTTCCTTAAACGTCAATGCGAATATGTTTGCTAACTAAATTGCTAGTCGAACCGGATTTCCAGTTTTTCACAAAAAAAGAAAAAAAAGTTCAAAATTGCAGACCCTCAAAAAATCGTCATTCAAAAATATAACCTACTACGATAGGAAACTATGGTTTTCACTATACAATAGAGCAGAAATGGCTCTAAAAATCTTGAAATTATCAGGTTCTTGCAGAGTATTTCATGTTTTCTATAGGCCCTCAAATTTTAGCTAAAAAATGCAAAAAACCGTACTAATTAAAAAAAATCATATTTCGAAAACTAACCGTTTGTATAGAAAACGAAGATCATTTTCGAGTTCCGCAGGTTTGAAAGTATAACTATCGGATCAGAACATGTGATTTTTCCAGAAAATTTGAAATCCTTCAAAAAATGGATTTTTTTTTAAATCATTGAAAATGTGTTTACTAACTTGCTAGCGTAGATGACGAAAAAAATATGAGTTTTTCTCTAGTCGATCTGGATTTCTAGTTTTTCACAAATTTCGCGAAAAAAAAGTTCAAAACTGCAGACCCTCAAAAAATCTTGATTCAAAAATATAACCAAATACGAGAGAAAACTGCGGTTTTCGCTGTTTAATAGAGCAGAATTATTGACTCTATAAATCCTAAAATTATCAAGTTTTTCTAGCCTAGAAACTAATCGTTTCTACAAAAAACGGTGATCATTTTTGAATTTAGCAGGTTCGAAAATATAAGTATCAGATCAGAGAATGTGATTTTTCCAAAAAATTTAAAAAACCCATTTGTCGATATAAAATTTTCGTTACCTTCCTTCAAAAAATCGAAAAATTTAAAAATAATAAAAATGTATTGGAAAAATTCATAAGTGTTAAAAAACCTGAAATCAATTAAAAAAATACTATCCAGATAAATACCAGGGTACAGGATTGTATTCTAAGACATCCTGACAACTAAGAAAGAAAACTCAGGCGCATTTTGTCAAAAAAAATATTATCTGAAAGGTTTCTGAGAGGAAAAATGCTGAGCAATGAAACAAGAGTGATAGAGACCTTATAGGTTCAACGAACCCTTATCTTCATTGGCGAACGTGCAAAAATATAAAGTCGGAAACTAGAAATCATGCTACATCTATTGGATGATGCCCCATGGTCAATGGTCACATCGGTTAAGCCATCAACAAAAAAATTATGAAAAAAGTTTCCAGTTGAGACCCGGCCGCGGCATTTTGATATTTAAATTCACATCCCAGGAAATATTCTGAATTCTAACTGGTCTCATGGGTCCTTTAAAAAAATTGTAAAGACGTTTAACGTAAGAGTGGTCAGATCAATCCAAGTATTCAATTCATAAAGCTTTCTGGCTTTTAACTTGAAGCTTTATGAAAAGGCCGTAACGACCTTATTTGTGTCCTTCGGTGATTTACGAGAGATTGATGGATGTGCTAATAACGTGGTTATAGAAAAAATGTTTTAAAAATGCTTTTAAATATTGGCCAATATAAACAACCATACAATTTTACGTTATATGAAACATAACGCATTGCAATTGGGTTTTTGACAAATTAATGGCAAGCAAGCTTATCTTGCATGAATTATTATTGTCCCATTGTTGGATGGTGCACTAACATCGCTCACTCAATCACCGATTTTCCTCCTTTATACTTCATTATTATTATTTTTATATTTACAATAACAGAAAGGATTTTAAATGTTTATAATGCCGACCTTACTCACGGCCGAAATAACCATAGGTTAGCAAGAAGGTGGTGGTAGGTAAGTAACTTTTACTACAACTAATCGCCCCCTCTTCTAGACTATTTGTTACCATAGTCCATGATTACTAAAAATTAGCTAGTATGTAAATAAGGCTTCCAATCATCACCATCTATACATAAGGCAAACGCTACTGAAAAAGTAGTATCCTATTCCAATCAACAAATAATCCACTACGCGACCGCGCGCGGCAAGTAAACAAATATACGCTATTCGTTTGCCGGTTTCTCACTCGAAGGCAGGGTAATGCTTGTATTTATACACTCACCTTGTCGTTGCCATTATGCCATTGAGTCGAACGGAATTCGCGGCGAGACTGGCTTCTGCGAGATCAAAGAGCTGGTGCAAGAATTCGCGGAAGGAGAAACCGAAGGACGCGAACGATACGTTAAGAGCTAATGATAATGTTTATTCTTGTAGAAAATACAGTTTTAAAGAAAGGGAAGGTGTTTACCGATAAGCGAATGCATTGTCGCACCGCAGGGCCGGCCCTCACTCACTTGAAAAAACTTTTCTTCAATTGGCAATATGAGCTTTAAGTGCTTTTTTAAATTGGACTAGTCCAATGAAGCACCCAGAGAGGCGAGCTCTTCAAAATAAAGAGGAATCAAAAGAATCCATTACATGGGGACAAAAGTTGCCATCCATTTTATTCTATAAATGAGTATTTTGCACATCAGAATCCGAGAAGTACCAGTCTTGATCACATCTGTGTTTATTGCAAGTTGTTGGTGACCAGGAACGTCCTTGCATTATTTTCCTGCTATTTTTTGTTAAACCGTTTTATTTTTTATTTGATGTTTTATACCTTTATTTGTTGTTTGTTCTCTGCTTGATTTTTAAAAATCTTGACCGTCCTGGTAATTGGCTGGGTCGATCAAGGTTGCTCCCTCGGATTAAACCAATTTCAAAAATAAATAAACCATAATTTTGTATACATTTTGCATAACTTTGCAGACCGTAAAACAAATTTGATGCCATTCGGTTCGGATATTTTTGCACAATTTTGCACACCTTTTTTAAATTTTGCACACTCTCTTGGAGAAAGTTATGAGGTGCCAAAAATTTGCATTTTCCCTCGTTTGTCAAAAAAATTGAAAGTTTGTGATGCTACTATGTTCAACTACTTTTGCACACCTGTTTTAGATAATTGAAAAATTCTGATGCTATTCGCTTGAGTAGTTTTGCACAAAAAGTATGTACGAATATATTATGCATTACTTATTTAAAAAAATATATTATTTTGAACAAAAATAATAAAATAAAATTGTAATCACAAACTAGTAAAAGAGCAGCCACAATTTTATAAAATAAGCTTTAAAATTATCCCCTTATACATCATAGTAATAATCGATTAATAATCGATTATTTACGAAATATAAAATATAAAACAGCTCTAGTTTTCCTTGGGTGGGTGTGCAAAATTTTATTTACGGTGTGCATAATTGTACAAAATGTGTTGCAAAATTGTGGTTTATTTATTTTTGATTCTTTTTTAATGCGGGGGGCAAATTTGACCGATCCTAATTGGCTGTACTTTAATTGTTTCTTTTATCAGCTGTTTTTTGTGTTATATTTTCGTTAGGGGTTAATTTGGTCTTACTCTTATTTCGTTTTTGTTTTAGCTTCTTTTTATTTTTTATTTTTATGTTTATTGACGACTTAATTTATTTGTAAACACAACTGCAATAAATAAATTTTTATCTGTAATTGGTTGTAATTAAGATCCGCATATGGTTACTGTTTTCGAAGGTAAAAGTAATGGATTAAATTTTTTGAGTAACTTGTAACCGTTTTTAAAGTTACTGTACAGGGTGGTTCAAATTCGAGTCTATGTATGGGGAACTCGAAAACCGTAAGTGATACAGTGCCGGTCAAATTGGGGCAAAATTGGGCATTTAAATACCTAACAATATGCCCTTTAGAAGAAATGCTTGATCATTTATCTTTCTGGTATAGATTTTCGAAATCTACGTTAAATTTTCTATAAAATTGCTAAATTTCAGGCCTTAATCGGATAGATTACTATTTTTCAATGCACATTGAATAAATCGATTTCGGCCAATAAGAAAAAATTACTGACAGGTGATCAGACTTCAGTTCCGTCATGGTCGTCGCTGTGGCGAAGATGCCCCGGGTTGTTCCTATGTCTACTGTGGCGTCGGCTACGTGGTACCGCGCAATCCTTCTGTCCGGGATTATGAGGTTGGCGTCGCTCCTGTCGATCCAGTTCCTGAGTCGCGTTCCTGTCCTGTTGTCCGTGCTGTTGTTCCACGAGGTGTGCTTGGCATTTAGGTCTTCTATGAGCAGCGTCTTCGGATGGTTGAGTAGTCCTTCTAGTTCGTTCTCGTCTAGGGCTTGATTTGGCTTGTTGTATCCTGAGATGATCTCCAGGTGGTTCGTTGTTATCGCCACTGTCTCTATACTGATTGTGTCTTTTGCCTGCTCTTCGAATTGGATGCTTCTTTCTCTTCACGTATAGTGCCACTCCTCCATACGGTTCCTGGTTTGGCCTGTTCTTGTTTATCATCTCGTATTCTATGATGCCTGGTGGGTGATCCTTTATTTTTGTGTCATTGACACTCAGTATATCTGGCGTTGTGCTGGCCGACGAGTTTGACGATTTGATTGATGTTGGTGGGTAGAATTGTCAGTGGTTTATTTCGCTCCATAGGACATCAACACTTCCACGACTTCCCAATCGTTGCGGGCTTCTGACAGTCTTGCCTTCAGGGTCCTTATCTTGTTGATTAGCTCTTTTATATTAAAGAACTTGTTAAAGTCCTCGATCTCCCTGAGGAGCGTCTTGATATCGTCTTGTCCGGCGCTGCTCGGTGGTGGTGGTCCTACCGGCCTCCTGGGGAGTGATGGGCTCGATGGCGATGGCGTCCACGGATAGGGCGGCTTGG
>MU182736.1:91341-110709 GCA_016904865.1 Pissodes strobi
ATTTAAACAACCTTTTCATAATATGTAACTTCATTAAAGGACTTTTCTTTTCAAAAACATTCTGCAAAGACTTCAACATGTCACGTGCAGATTTGGCATCCTTGATATATTCCAGGTGCTTGTATGTTATACACTGCACTATAATACACATTGCCTTCGTATCGTCTTTGTCATGCTGCACCTTCTCAGTAGTGGACAAGTTGTCATACTGATCCTTCGTTACCTTCACTACACCTTGGACACCTTCTTTTTCCAGTAATATTTCTACCCTGAATCTCCAGTTATTGTAGTTGCTGCTAGTCAACTGTGGAAACGGTACAATCGTAGATGTGGCCATTTTTCTAATTTTTTTTTTATTTCTTCAGTGGTTCTCTAATTTCCAAATTTTCTTGATTTTTCGCAGTTTGACTTCTCCTGGGCCCATAACCTGTTACAGTATGTGGTTGGGAGTTGAGAAAAGCATCAATCTTCTAGATACTTTTCTATAATTATACAGAAAGAATAAAATAACTTCTACAAAGTTAAAATTGCTTACTCATACTTCTACTTATATGTCTAACCTTTTTCTTCTTCTTTTCTAGTAAACGTGGCCGAAACCTTATAATGATGACAATTCTTATTTGGCATAAGAGATTGGGTCACATAAATAGGTATAGTTTAAGTAAGTTAGGTTTACCTTTTGATAATGATGTCGGTCAAAAATGTCAAATTTTACAGTTTCGCTATTTATCAATGTTTTAAAATTCTTGTTTACTAGGTTTAAATTTTTTAACATAGTATCTGTTGAAAATGTCAAATTTGACAGCTTTGCTATTTATGAACCGAATTATATTTCGGAAAATAAAAGGAAAATATTTTTTGACATAGTAGGTACCTACCTATCTGTCAAAAATGTCAAATTTGACAATTTCGTTATTTATTAACCGATTTGAATAAACTTTCAGATTAGATTAGGGGAAATGAAAGACAAATATTTTTTGACAAAGTATGTATGTATGTCACAAATGTCAAATTTGACAGTTTCGTTATTTATGAACCGATTTTAATGAAAGTTTAGAATTAGATTAAGGAAAATAAAAGAAAAATATTTTTTGTGATAGTATCTGTCAAAAATGTCAAATTTGACACTTTTGCTATTTATGAACCGACTTGAATGAAATCTTAGAATTAGATTAGGGAAAATAAAGGAAAAATAATTAATGACATAGTCTGTCAAAAATGTAAAATTTTACAGTTTCGCCATTTATCAATATTTTAAAATTCTTGTTTCACTAGGTTTAAATTTTTTATCATAGTATCTGTTAAAAATGTCAAATTTGACAGTTTCGCTATTTATCAACCGAATTAGATTAGGGATAATAAGAGGAAAATATTTTTTGACGTAGTACCTACATATCTGTCAAAAATGTAAAATTTGACAATTTCGTATTTCGTTATTTATTAACCTATTTGAATAAACTTTCAAATTAGATTAGGGGAAATGAAAGACAAATATTTTTTGACAAAGGATGTATGTATGTCACAAATGTCAAATTTGACAGTTTCGTTATTTATGAACTGATTTGAATAAAAGTTTAGAATTAGATTAGGAAAAATAAAAGAAAAATGTTTTTGTGATAGGATCTGTCAAAAATGGAAAATTTGACAGTTTTGCTATTTATGAACCGATTTTAATGAAATCTTAGAATTAGATTAGGGAAAATAAAAGAAAAATAATTACTGACAAAGTCTGTCAAAAATGTCAAATCTTACAGTTTCGATATTTATCAATGTTTTGAAATTCTTGTTTACTAGGTTTAAATATAATATTTATCTATACACGAAATTTAGACCGTAAAGATTAAAATGCAATATTTTTATTACCTATTTGACTACTCGTGACAGATGTTAATCATAAGTTTTTCAAATTAAAAATTGTGTCAGGCATTTTCAATGCATAGGATGCTTGCGTAAGGTGTGAGATCCGCGAATTTTTTATGAAGATAACTAGTAAAGTGGTTCCAGTTTTGAAACGAAACAAATACGACGTTTTTTGATATTTTTCAATTGCACTCCTGCATATTTTATGCGTATTTATATTCTGCTTTAAATGATGAGTCACAAATTAATATTTGCTTTTTTTCAGATTTTAGGGTCAGAATAATTGGATTCTTGTAATTTTATTGGATTTTGAGATTCGGGTTGAGCAGTGTCAGACTTAATATCCCCGGTTATTCCCCAGGTAAATATTTTTCCTCGGAAGAAATCCCCAGAAAAAAATATCCCCAAAAAATTCCCCAAAGAAAAAATCCCCTAATGTTTGGGGAGAATCCCATAATATGGCAGCTTTGCTGCCGACTATAGCGATATGACAAACTGATTTAGTTGATTATTCAGACACTGATAGAAGTTGTGCCTTCTGCAAACAAATGCCAATTTTATTTATAATAAGTGTGACGTAGGGTTACTCTCAAAGCATTGCTTCACAGCGTATCACACTTACACTTCCTACAATAAATATTTTCCAAAAAATTTTATTTTAATTTAATTTTTTTTTCCAACCCCATGTACTAATGGATTAATATCTCAAGTAACAAATCCATGCTTAAAATTAAGAACTAATTTACAATAATTAAATCTGGTTCACCTGATATCGAAATTCCAATTTAATCAGAAAAAAAAAGCAAAAGATGAATAAGAAGATATCTTTGGCAAAGGCAAAATAACGCATTGTTTTCAAAAAAACCATGGTTACTTAATTGTATATTTTTCAGTTCTTAGTTTTGATTATTAATGTCATGATACAAATTAATGCATCTCTACATAAGATCAATTATTATAAATTTAATCCCATGTATTTACCTGTTGATGGGTGGCTTATTTTCGTTTGACGATGGACTCGGTCGTGGCGGAACTTTGGATATGGAGTTTTGACGTACCGCTTCATCCACACTGTATACCCATCTTTTGCTTGATTCGTTGATCATAGATGATTGCCTGCCCTGTGATGACAATTTGGTCGAAGATCCTAAAGCGCTGTCTATGCTTCTCTGAAAAGAAAACATTTGTAAAGTTATAAAAATAACATTTACCTACAAGAACAACAAGAAATTAAAACCAGGTTATACATATGAAGGTGGTGTTGAGAAAATAATTAGAGTAATCCTTATGCATCATTATTGTAATATAAACAATGACAGGAATGGCCATTGATCCTGTTTATCTTCTTAAGACTGGTAGAGCTTCCCTATCCTCTTTTAGTTTACACAATAAAATGGGCAATTATAAAAAAGTTTGAAATTTTAATTATATAATATAGCATTATACTGGATATTCAAAAATATTGTCAAAGAGGAATTTGGGCGCTTTCCAGATGCGTGTTGCTGAATATAATTATTGGCGGCATTTCTCTTTGCTCTTGCAGGTTGCGTAGCTTAGATGGAATAATGAATCGCTTAATTCGAAACAAACTCTACGTATATTGGTATCCAGGTTTGATATACAGGAAGGAATGCACTTAGAATGACAACTATGTTTGAATACAATTTACTAGAATAGCGTAAAATGCATGACCATTCGATGAGGACTGACCGGACTCGACCTATTTGGTTCCCTTGAAACAATTTGAGGTTCCCTTGAAAGTATTTTTAGTTTACGTTAGATTTTATGAGCGTTGATTCGGTTAATTTATACTAGTATGCTTTAATTTAGTTCCACTTTGATTTATGGTTCACTTTACTTTTTACTTTACTTTTCACTGCCGTAACTTTAGGGGCGTTTGAACTTGTTACCTAGAAAGCGTTTGCCTTAATTAATAGGGACTACTTAACCAGATAAGTTGTCGTTTACTCGATTTGCACGTTCTTTTATACTAAACTGTGTTGAAAGTTTACTGATAGTTTTTAAAACATGTTTAGATAATAACTATAATACTTTATCATTCAATGTCAAGTATCAAGTTCAAACTTTAGACTGAGTGTTTTTTTAGTGAATACGATTTAGTTTACAAATGCCCCCCTCGATCTAGCATTGGTCCCAATGCAAAACATCTTTTACGGTTAAAATGTTCAAAAAGAAAAGAATCCCCCTAATAAATAAAGATTTGTTAGTGATTGCCAAAGACATAATGAAAACTCTATTATCGTAGAGACGATCAAAAACTCCTTTTTGATGAGTATGTTTAAAGGAGTGGAACCCCCTTAAATAATAACGAGTTGTCCTCAATATTCGAATAGTCATATCGTTCCGTACCTACTTAAATTTAAGTTATATTTGAGCACTTTAAACTTTATGGCCTATAGCTTAGTTCGGTCCTGGATTCCAGCCAATGGTTTTCCACTTTCTTCCTACTCAATTCAGAATCTTTGTCGTGGATCCCCATTTGGCTGCTATTTGTCTCAGGACTCCATCTGCGTTGTAGGCTAACATTAAATAGTGCTTTATGTACATGTAACAAATATAAACAAAATATGAGTGCTTAATATTGACATTTTCTTCTGATCCTAATGTTATATTAATATAAGTATGTGTATGTATATGTTTCCTTAAAAAAATTATCTTTAAATATATGTCATTTTATTTTCACCCGGTAATTTTGAATGAAAATTATAATTATCATTTGAATCATACAGCATACGTATACTAAATAATTATATGTTTGTTTTCTAGGTGCGTTAAACATATGCAGATATTTTAGTTGGTCCACTGTGTACGTAAAACCGAAATGGAATATTGTTAAAAATATATTGGTGCTTAACGCAATTGAGAAATAATTCTGGTGATCAATTCTATTATTCCCATGTGATAAACCATAATTTATATTATCCGTAATAGATATATCGTAATATTTAAACTTATGCTAAAATATATAAACAATTGCATTTGATACTTTAACCGGTATACTTCGTCGTCAGCATTTTTCATGTTGATCGCCGCAGTAGCTTCGCTGTTTATTTTTTTTTGAAATGTGTGACACAATGTCCTTGCGATAGATAGTGGTTTGAATTTCCCAGCTGTTTTGGTATGGCTTTGACCTTGTTCTTGGACTTGCTGCTTATTGAAATTTAATAACATTAATTAATACGGTCTAGTTTATAACAATTGTCGACTGTGATTATATAATATCGAAAAATTAAACATTGCGGAGATTCAGCAATATTAAAACAGTGGATATTTAATACATGTATGGGTAATTTACACTGACGTCAATTATGTTGCTTTAACTGACGATTTTATTTGGATATTAGTATTTTTAATTAGTATTATCCCTCCCAGAGTATGCGCATTCTCTAAGAAGGCTAATGCTTGTTTTTCGGTGTAAATTACCTCACACAAGTTACAAGTTTTTCGCTTAGTATTTGTAACATGATAGATACTTATGTTTTACTTATCATTAATAATAAGTGCCTTTTGCGAGACTGATGCTGCTGACTGTAGGGTTGTGTGGATTTAGAATTGTATGTACTGTACGACTGTAATTCTTCTCATTCCCTCCATGATTATTTATTATATCTTTATGTTGACTTATTCTTATATATATTTACTTAATCTAAGCTTTCTTCTATCCATGTATATGCTATTTTATTCCGTTACTTCTATGTTTCCATACTTTAGAGCGCCATATTTTATTTCCTTATTTTATCTTATTCTATGTTGTACTATTTTATGTCTTCATTTTTTCTATGTGGGGTGACATAATCCGTTTCTATCAATAATTCCTTATTTATGTTTGCTTATTTTTAATCATTTAATCTATCTCTACGTATTTTGTCTACATATTTTAACGATCTCTATGTATTCTCTAATGTTTTGTGCTGGCCGGCACTTTTGTGATGTACTCTCTTTAATATTACCTCCTATCTTTAACTTTTAACTTATTTTTCTTTATTTCTATTACTGCTCTAGTTTACTATCTGCTCATATACTGTTTACTTTTCCTTTTAACTTTATATATACATCTATACATATATATCCCTATGTGGATTCCAATTTGATCTCCTAGGTCGTCATGTTGCCCAAGTGTCTGTTATGATCTTCCCTATAAGGTACTTCTCTGCGACAGTTGGCTACAACATTGCCTATGCGACCTCTATATAATTTTGCTTTCTAGCTTCTCCTTTATATTAATTCAATATTATAATTCATGTACTCTCAATATTATAACTCTTTAATTTCTCTTTTCTCTCGTTGCTCATATCTTAATTTCTCCTTTTGCTTCTCTAATGCCTACCTGTTTTTACAATGATTTCCCCAATGTGGTACCTGTCATTAACACTTGCATTGAAAATTATACCTTTTTCTACTTATATATACCTCCATTTTTCTCTATATGAACCTTCTTTGGACGCCTACATGTTTGCATTATGATTTTCTCTATTTTCTCAGATACTGATCATCAACATTCGCGTTGTTTGCATTATGATTTTCTCTATCATCTCAGATACTTATCATCAACATTCGCGTTCCAAATTCTATTTTCATATTCCTAACATATTTGTCCCATTTTTTCTATTTATATTCCCTAATTTCCTATCCCTAGTTGCTTAGTTTCTGGTTTCTTTGTCTTTACTTAGTTTCTGGTTGCTTCTTAATTACTTAGTTACGGTTTTTTTTGTTATTTTTAATTTTTTTTTCTTGGTTTCCTCCATCCCTGTTCCAGTTCGTCGTATTCCCCTAGTGTATTATTTCTTTATAGTTGCTGGTTTCTTCTTATAATTAAGCTGCTTTCTTCTAGTTACTGTTACTGTATGTACCTTAGATAAAAGTTTTATAAGACTTCAACTATGCTTTATTTCAACGCCTTTGTGTTTTAATTATACGATTTTCCCAGTAGGATACTACTTATCGTTAACACTTGCATTTACAACGGTAACTCTATTTCCTAGTTACTGATTTCTCCATTTTACTCCTCAATTTTTCACTTATTCCAACGCCCAAGTGCTTTTGCTATGAGTTTCCCAATACGATACCTATCTCCAACATTGCATATACTCCTAAATTTTTTCCTTGTTTCTCGTATAAGGGTGATTTTTTCTATTATCTAAGGTATGTTACTTGTGTTTTAAAATTAAAATTGCTGAAAATTTACTTCTTCATTATGATCCTCTTGCTTTTTTATATTGACTGGTGATGCCTTGGTCCATGGGTTCATCGTTTGAGTGTCGTTGAGTTTAATTTACTTTGCTGGTTTTTCTTATGCTTATTTTGTCATGGGATAGAGATTTTTTTATAACTCCGAGGGCAATCAAGTTACTTCTCGAAGGAACGAAATTCCGCCCGCAGAAAAGATTCACCGCTTCTGGAAGATGTGTGATAAACAACTCGAAGTCACCAATCTCTGTAATACTCCATTGTTAACTGATGGTATCCTAAATCTGAAGAGAAGCTGGTCCAGAAATTAACCGTGTGGATCTCAATGGCTATGAATTGTGTTTGGAGATTTAGTTAATTCTGACGAAGGAAAAAAATTTTGGACTGACCCTGTATGTCAGGGTGCTCAGCAATCAAAACAGCACTTGTCAAAAATGGTTTAGGACAAAAAAATAAGATACACTTGTTATGTGTACGGGGGTCAAAATGGTGTTACTTGTACAAAGGTCGAAAAGGCACTTCCACCATGTGACTTCACTGCATATAAATAGCTGAAAGGCCTCTGTGGTTAGGGGTCAGAACTGCGGCACCTCCAATCAACGGCAGTGCGGATCTGAACGGCTCCTCCAACGGTTATCTCCTCGGTTATGCATAGTCCTAGGTCCAATGTACGGGGATCATAATGGGCAGCCTCCACCACGTGTCAAAGAGGCTTTTCCCGTGAAACAATTGGATGCTTCCGCCCTGGAGTCCCTTTAGTTTCAAAGAGGGTTAATTCGTTTAATTTATAGTGGTATGCTTTTATTTAGTCTCACTTTGACTTATGGTTCACTTTACTTATTACTTTACTTTTCACTGACGTAACTTTAGGGACGTTTGAACTTGTTACCTAGAAAGCGTTTGCCTTAATTAAAAGGTACTACTCAACCAGATGATCAAGTTCGGAGGGTTTGAACTTGTTACCAGAGAAGCGTTTGCCTTAATTAAAAGGTACTACTTAACCAGATAAGTTGTCGTTTACTCGATTTGCACGTGGTTTTATACTAAACTTGTTTTTAAAACATGTTTAGATAATAATTATAATATTTTATCATTCAATGTCAAGTATCAAGTTCAAGCTTTAGACTGAGTGTTCGTTTTTACTGAATACGATTTAGTTTACAATATATATTAATAAAAATAACAAATAATAATTTCAAAATACAATATATACCGCGATTCAGAGCACGACTCTCTTTTAACGGTCTGAAGCGCAGTATATAATGGGTTAGTTTGGTTTAGTTTAAGTTAGTTTAGGTTAGTTTTGGTTAGTTTCGGTTAGTTTAGGTTGAGTTAGTTTGGGTTAGTTTAGGTTAAGCTAAAGCCAAAGAAAGCCCCTGAGTCGGACCAATTGACATCAGAAATAGTCAAAATATTTATAGAAAGCAACCCACAACCAACTCTGGAAATGTATAACCAATGTCTGCGCCAGGGAGTCTTTCCAGATTTGTGGAGGACCACCAAACTAGTGCTAATTGAAAAACCTCGCAAAGAAAAAGATACAACTACGGGTTATAGACCGATATGTCTTATAAATGTTCTGGGAAAAGTTCTGGAAATTCTCCTAAAGGAAAGATTGGAGGCTGAAATAGGGGGCAAAAATCTTTTACAAGAAAGGCAATACGGTTTCAGAAAAGGAAAGTCGACAGAGGATACTCTGATGGAGGTGAGGAAAATTAAGGCAGTGAAGAACAGGGAGGTGTGCGTCATGATTCTGCTCGATATACAAAATGCTTTTAATTCAGCGCCCTGGAGAGGCATAGTAGAGGCACTTATTACAGGAAATGTGAGCGGGTATCTGAAAGAGATGTTGTTTTCATATCTGTCAGAGAGAAAGATCTTTACGACAGAAGGGGAAGATTTCACAATGAGTTGCGGAGTCCCGCAGGGTTCGGTAATGGGACCAACCCTTTGGAACGTATTCTACGATAAGATGCTTAGCCAGGAAATGGAGGAGGGCATAGATGCGATGGCATACACGGACGATTTAGCGCTTTTGGTCAGAGATAAAAATGGGACAATTGAAGGAAAAGGCGGAGCACGCAGTTAAGAAGATTATCAATGCGCTAGGAGACATGGGGATTACGGTGGCATAACATAAAACGGAAATTATAATTATCGCCGTAAGACGGAAGCTCAAGAGTATCGAACTAAATATAGACCCAGTTTGCGTCAAGAGTGTAAATGAAGTCAAATATCTGGGAGTTTGGTTGGATAGGGACCTGAGAATGACAGCACACATAAAAAATCGGACCGATGAAGCGCATAAAGTAATCAACCAGCTTTCGAGTATAGCCCCTAGGATAGGAGGTCCAAGCTCATGTAAAAAGAAATTTCTGGCAAGTGCAGTGATATCACAATTAATGTACGGCGCTCGGATGTGGCAGGATGCGCTCTAAAATATGCACACTACCGAGGACTACTCGGGAGAGTGAACAGAAGGCTGGGGATCATGATTACGGCAGCATACAGAACAGTTTCATTGAACGTGGTGGAGGTGGTGGCAGGAGTGCCACCTCTGGATCTGCTGGTTCGAGAAATGGTGGAAATGGCAGAATCTGGGGAAGCTGGAAGGAGGGAGGCAAGAGACAGACTCCTACTTGGGTGGACTGAAAGAAGGTTAGAATACCAGGGATGGACAAAGCATTTTGTTCCAAGCGTGCAGATGTGGACTAACAGAAAGTGGGGGGCTCTCGATCATTTCTCCATGCAGGCGATTTCAGGCCACGGGATGTTGGGATCCTATCTTAAACGGATTAAAAACAGAATAACGATGACTGTTGGTTTTGTGGACACATGGATGATCCAGAGCACACAATATTTAAATGCATAGAATTCAATGAGGAAAGAATAGAATACTTTATTGGTGCTAAAAATACACAGCAAAGTGTTTACACAAGTCAAAAGTCAAAATACAATTTAAAATTACGATTTCATAAGTACATATTCAATCAATATAACTAATCACTCTATAATTACTATTATTTTATATTTTACATATGTCATTTTCCCCTAAAAGACATGTTTTTTGTTGAACTAAGTTTCAATTTAAAGGGAAATACACATATTTAGATAATTACTACAAATGGCTTGAATTAATGCCCAGTTTCAAAAATATCTATTTTACAAAAACATAAAAATTTAAAATATAAAAGTTTTGTTTAAAAATTCGACATACAAGTCTACTATCACTCACACTTAATACTGTTACAATAATTAAGACAAGAACATTTA
This sequence comes from Pissodes strobi, assembly GCA_016904865.1. Classification (NCBI taxonomy): domain Eukaryota; kingdom Metazoa; phylum Arthropoda; class Insecta; order Coleoptera; family Curculionidae; genus Pissodes; species Pissodes strobi. The sequence continues at coordinate 101,683 of MU182736.1, forward strand.
AAAGGTTAGAATCAATAAATTAAAAATGACTAGCAACAATTTAAGGACACTGTGACTGTATGTGCATGGCATTAAAAAAAATATATATATATATTTATTTGTTTGTTTCACTAATTTTTGTGCCTGTCCAACTGAGTGTGGAATTATAAAATTCATCTAGGCTGTAAAAAGCCTTCATTACATGAAAATCTTTGATTTTATTCTTAAATTGGGATTTGTTTAGTTGTATTACATGTTCTGGAAGCTTGTTGAAGAGTTTCACAGCATGGTATCCGGGGCCAACCTGACATCTCTGTAGACGATGATAGATGGGTCTTAAGTTGTTTTTGTTTCGTGTGTCATGGCTGTGGAAATCACCATTACACATAAACAGATCATAATGGTCCCTAACATAAACTAAGTTTTGGAGGATATACTCGCAGGGCAATGTCAAAATTCTGTTTTCAATAAAAGCCTGCTTGCAGTCGTCCCGATAACCCAAACCAGCTACTATTCTAATAGCTCTTCTCTGCGTTGAGAAAACCCTTTGTGCTCCACTTGCATGACCCCACATTAGCAGAGCGTAGGCTATATGTGAGTGAAGTAAAGAAAAGTATGTCTGCTTTACAGCTGCAGAGGAGACACATCTTGCCAGATTTCTTAATAAAAATGTATTTTTGCAAAGCTTATTTGAAATTATTTCAGTATGTGCATCCCAAAGAAGTTTTTGGTCAAGGTGCACTCCTAAGAATTTTACACTGTTTGTCATAGGTTCTATATTTTTTAGAGAAAATGTATAATTTTGAGTTTTAAATTCATTTAAAAAGAGTTTGTTAGCTGCAAACCATTGCCTAGCCCTCAACTGCGCCTCACCCGACATACGGACAGCTGTTGGTAGATCAGGATGTTGAACCTGACCTGTAGTATCGTCTGCAAATTTCACATACCTTTCGAGCTCCGCTATTTTGGGTAAATCGTTAATATAGATTAGGAATAGAATGGGACCTACAATCGAACCTTGTGGTACGCCTATGTTTATTTCTTGCTTGTTTGAATTAATGTCATTATAGCTAACTATTTGAAATCTTTTAGTTAGATAAGATTGTATTAGATCCACACTGTCATTCGAAAAATTGTAAAAAGGCAGTTTTTTAAGCAGGATTTCGTGCGAGACACAGTCAAAGGCCTTGCTCAGGTCACAGAAGGTGGTAACTGTGTGTTGAGAGCTCTCAAAACCTTCCATTATGCCTTCCACCAATTTTAGAATTGCTAAAGTTGTGTTTTTGCCTCCCCTAAAGCCAAATTGACTATTACTAAGTAGGTCATTTTGCTCTAGGTAACTCGATATTTGTATAGCTATGCATTTTTCAAGAATCTTAGATAGAACTGGTAAAAGTGAGAATGGTCTGTAGTTACTTGGATCATTCAGATCTCCTTTTTTAAAGATTGGAATTACTTTTGCTGTTTTTAGGCAACTGGGGAAGGTTTTCTCTTTAATGCAGTGGTTGATTCATTTTGTAAGAGGTATTATTAGGAGATTTTTGACTGTTTTTATTAGTGTTATATTTAAGTTGAAAATATCCTTGCTTGTCTTGTTTTTGAGCTGGTCCACCACTTCACGTACTTCGTTAAAAGAGAGTTCTTTAAAGGAAAATGGTGGATTGTTTGCATTGATTTTACTTAGATTCAAAATGGGGTCTAAATCTTCATTTCTTATTTTGTTCTGCAGATCCACAGCTATATTCACAAAAAAATTATTAAAATCCTGAGCAGACAATGTTGTTGGATCATTATTAGTATTATTATTTGCTTTACCACTATAGTCATTAATTATTTCCCACATGCATCTAATTGGGTTTGTAGAATTTTGTATTTTAGTTTCATTGCACTTAATTTTGGCCTTTTTTTATAGCTTTTTTGTAGCTTTGACGGAAATCTTTTATGTATTCCTTAAGTTGATTTGTTTGATGGTGTTTAAAGATGTCATTTAAGTACTGAAGGTATTCTCTCATATTTTTTAGGTCATTAGTAAACCAATCAATGTTGTTTGTTTGGTTTTCTTTTACTCTATATGTTTTTTTTTGGGAACGACTCATTATATGCCAACTCGATTAGCTGCACAAGGTTCTGAAACTTTACCTCTACAGAAGTAGAACAGTCTATAAATCTAAAATCAATTTCAGAAATCTTTTGATAAAACATGTTTTTTCCTACCTGTGTTATGGGCTGACACACCTTTTTTAAGTATTTTTGGTTACTTTTTTGAGTAGGACAATTTAACGTGATAAGTTGCCCATCGTGATCTGATTTTCCTGGTTTTACAATGCAAGTATGGTATTCAGTTTCTGAAAAATTTATGAAAATATTATCCAGGCAGTTGCTACCACGGATAGGCTCAAAAACTGTCTGGAATAATCCGTACGACTGCAGCATATCATTCAACTCTTTACATGTTTTTTCGTTTGTACAGAATCTTACATTAAAATCGCCTGCAAGAACTATTTTATTATGTGTGTCTAATTTATTTAAAATTGTGTCAAGATTGTTTAAAAAGATGTCAAAATCGCCCCCTGGAGACCTATATACTGATATTATTACTATATTATATTTATATGATCTTACTCCAGAGACTTCGATACATTTTTCCACACTCAGCTCCCTAATATCTGTCAACTCTCTATAACTACTGCCCTCTTCGAGTAAGACTGCTGTTTCTCCTCTTGTATACGCTTTCCGGCAAAAAGATGCGGCTACTGCCAAGTTGCCAATTTTCAAAAAGTTCATTTCGTCATCTTTCAAGAAATGCTCCGTTATGCACATTATAGCAATGTTTTTATCGCTGATAAATGCTTCCACTTCATCTGTGATGTCTCGAATGGATTGGGTATTAAAGTGGAGCACGGAGAGCATCTCTTCACTACCTGTAGAGTCTGTTTTGGCTCTAGTGTTGGCTAATTTGCCCGTGTCCTTGGGCTTCGTCTGGCATGGGTAAAATGGTTCACCATGATGCCTTCACCCCATATTTCTGGCACCATTATTTTTGTTGTATCTTCTTCTGCCACTTCAATTTTAAAAGAGGATTTGTAGCTGCTGCTTTTGGTCTTCATTTTGTAGCACTTGGAATCAGCATTAGTGCTATCTTTTATGTATGCTTGGACCTCTTCTTCAGTCACCGTAAGTGAGAGTCCGGTGAGGAAAATGTAGGCCTTCCTTGGCGCAACCTGTAAGGAAAACTGTTTGCATCCTCCATGTACAGGATTTTTGTGGGATGTATTACCTCTTCTTCCATATGCCACTTGCGTCCAACCATTTTGCATTATGTCTGGAGTCTGTGCCTCATCATTTATAGATGATTTTTCGGCAATTTTTACAAAATTTTCACTATTATCGGAATTTTTCCCATTGTTTTTGTTTTCGTTCTTGTCGTTTGTCAGTGTCAGCGGCCATTTTGGAGACAGTGGCGCCGCATGATTTATGATTTGTGGACAGGGTTGTTTGGCAACATCGGCTTCACCTGGCTTTTTTGCGTTGTCGGATTTTCCGGCCTGCTTGCTTGACGATGATGTCAGCGATTTCTTTGGCGGGAGTTTTGACGGAATTCCAACCTCACTTTTCTGTTTTTCTTGATTTTCTTCGATTTTTTCAATTTTTTCACACATTAAACGGTTGTTTTCTTGTAGCAATTCATTCTTTTCTTCCAGCAATTTAATTATAATTTGGTAGAGCTCTCTCTCATGCTTCCAAGCTTCTTTTTCAGCGTAGGATGGAGAATGGCGGCACTTGGCGGATTATTGGGTCGCCGCTTGAATAAGGCACGCCGAGTGAAATTCTTTTTCACATTTTCCACATTGGATGATGTTCTTGGTTTCTTTTTTGCAGTGGTAGCACTTTGTCACAAGCTTTTCACTGGGATTTTCCACGACTTTCGTCGGACTCACAATAACAACACATTCACTGTCGGCCATTTTTCTAACCTAAGAAGAGCGGCCGAGACGGGAACACACGTACCTATAACAAAAGAAAATATTGGAGTGCTACTGCTAAGATCAGAAAGGAACTGGAGGTGCATAACGGAAATGTTAAGCGCAATTATGCGAAGGAAGTGCTTGGAAGAAAGGAGACGTAGCGGGGAAGACACTACGTAAAGAAAGGAAGGCTTTCTGAAGTAATGTCTCCGGCAGTCCCAGGTGTGGATACAGAGGAAGGGCTTTTAGCGGGTCGGCTCGGCCGTAGTTCCGCCGACAACATCAATGCCCTGGTGTACCACTGAAATGTATTTTCCAACCTCTAAAAAAAAAAGTTTAGGTTAGTTTGAGCTAGGTTGCGTTAACCCATCAAACCGAACTAACCCATTATATACTTCGTTTTAGACCGTTAAAACTGAGTCGTGTTCTGAATCGCGGTAGCAATTGTATTTTGAAATTACGCGTAACATAAAGCCATAGTATACTGCGAATGAGAGTACAGCTGCTCCGAATAATAGCACAATACCGGGTGTCAACGAAATCGTTTAACAAGGCACGAACCAAATGTTTTTTTAAGGAGAAATTTGAAATTTTGGTTGAAGATATAGTTTATGAAAACTCAGATTTTCCGCTAAAAAGAAAATAAATATCCCTTCCGGTTTGACCGGAAGTGAGCATTGGGCAAGAATTTAAAATAAAACCCTGTATATATTTTTAAATATTTGGATAAAGCTTGAATTTCTCTTTTCAACGATGTATCACAAGTTGCCATTTTTTTTTTCAAAATGGCAGCTTAGAGGACTTTTATACAAAATTCAATATGGCCGCATTTTAGCATCTGCAATGGATTGTTTGTCAAACTGTCCGTTGATATAGGAGACAAGATAAGTTTTCTTCCAGATTTTACTCACTGTTGGAAATTCTTGGTAATTGTTATAAAATTGAATCAATTTTAGTTCTTCCTTAAAATGTCAAAATGTATGTCAATTTTTCTAGAAATTTTGAATAGAACCCTGTACATATTTTTGCACATTTGTTTAGAGCTCGAAACAATGTGGCAATTTTTTTTAAAGATGGCGTTGTAGAGGGCAAAATTCAACATGGCGGCGCGACGCAGTGTTTGGACATTACCTAAGGATCTTTTGTCATCATACCCGCTAATATGACAGACAAAATAAATTATTCTGCAGGGGATGAGTCACTATTTTTCCAAACTTGAGTTGGAAGTTCCATAAATTTCTACAAAGCATAACCTATCGTTTGGTGCAAGAACGGAAAATTATGTGCACTTTTCACTCATCCCTTCACAAATTTGGTGCAAGAACGGGATAAGCCACAGGTGACTTATCCCGTTCTTGTACAAAATAAACTGCAATTTGTTCCGATATTGACGGTTAAAAAATGCTTCGATTTGGCGCGGTTCTGCATTTTGTTGTGTTTTGCGGTGTGATCTCATCCCGTTCTTGCAACAAATAAAATGTTTTGATGATTTTTTAGATCCTTTTTTTAAGAAATTAGCCTAGGTCGGATTTTATGCAAAAACAGGATGTATTGTAAAACACAAAAAAGGTTTGTTTTTGAAACGTTCCTTGCCTCTACTGAAAATATTTCAAAAAGTGACTCGTCCCCTTCTTGCACCAAGGTTCTCAATTATTTTGCATTGCCAACTGTATGAAAAATCTACAAGACATTATACATTTATATCTCTCATATTAGCGAGTGCTATGACCAAAGATTCTTGGGTAATGTCCAAACGCCATATCGACCAACGCCATTTTTAAAAAGAATGGCCACTTGTGATACATCGTTGAAAAGGGAACTTCGGGCTCTATCCAAATGTGTAAAAATATGTACAGGGTTATATTCAAAATTTCTAGAAAAATTGACATAAATTTTGACATTTTAAGGAAACACTAAAAATGCTTTAAATTTATACAAATATCTAGATTTTCCAACAGTGAGAAAAATCTGCAAGAAAACCTATTTTGTCTCCTACATCAAAAAACCATTAGTGATGTCAAAATGCCGCCATATTGAATTTGGAATAAATACCATTTACGCCGCCATTTTGAAAAAAAATTACTTGTGATACATCATTGAAAAAAGAATTTCAAGCTCTATTCAAATGTGTAAAAATATATACAGGGCTGTGTTTGCCACATGCTAACTTCCGGTCAAACCGGAAGTGATATTCATTTAGTTTTTGGTGGAAAATCTCAGTTTTCATAAACCTTATCTCCAACCAAAATTTTAAAATTATCCTTAAAAAAGCATTTGAATGGTGCCTTGTTAAACTATTTCGTTGACACCCGGTATGCCAATACACTTCCAGGGGCGCTTGGTGCGGGCAGCGGAAGGCGACAGAAAGTGACAAACGTGAGCTGTGCTGCAGCGCAGCGCCCTTAGCCGGAGCGCCAGGAGAGTTCAGGGTAGGCAAACCTGCCAAGCATGCGCGTTGGATAACTTGCCTACCTTCGGCTGCTGGCGTCCGGCGCTGTACTGTGCACGGGCCTGTCCTTTCCCTCTCCTCTCTCCATCCTCACCCTCCCTACTGTCTCTCCCGTCCAGTCTCATCTCACGTACTTGACCAGGTGGCCTCAGATGTTTTGACTGCCTACTAGGCGCCGCGGCGCTTAGCCGTGAGGTGCGTTACCAATGTCCTAGTTTCGAGCCTTTGTACCTCTCCTGTCATCAGGGGAGTTTCTGGGGTATAGTGTGACTGTCTAAATAGTGTATTGACAATTTGCAATGAATGAGATACTTGAGGTTCTTGCCAAAGTAATTAAATTTATTTTTATACGAAACAAAAAAATAAAAGCTTTTAATGGGATCTTCTCAAAATTCTCAGAGTGTACATTTTGTCCAGATCAGAGAAAGTCAAATACATTTTTATTAAGCTTCTCTTCAAGTGCTACTTCACAAAGCACATGTGGAAGTGGAATTGTTGCAGTTTTCATGTCTTTTGGCTAATTTAGCTCATTGGCTGGCAGATTTGACATCAGGAGTGACACATCCACTTCTGATTCGTCGCTGTAGACGTCGGTGACCATTGTAATGAATCTATTTTTTGCCAGCCGAACAACAACATACATTCCACTTGCAACACGTTTTTCTTATTGCAGTTAAAAGTAAAGCTTCTATTTAAAAACAAACCTAGCACCGGAGAGTCGTGTTTGCACATGCCCGGCCCCGGTAGTGGGGTCGTAGAGCGCCACCAGTTTTTCCCAATTAAACTGAAAAAGCTCCGCTGGTGTTGTACGGGGTTGCTAGGCAAGCTTATCAAACAAAGAAACTCAATCCCTAACCTAATGAAGAAAACACAATCTAAAATTTAAGGAACAATATATTTGCTACTAAGTTCTTTTTTTTTTAAGCACAGCAACAATCCTACAGTAAAATTTGCAATTTTAAACACAAAGGAATGTCTAGTGACTATTAAAGAAATTGATAAATAGAGTACAATATGGAGATTGTACGGAGACCAATTCTGTTGTTAACACTCGGTAATGTATGCCTTACAACTAAATGCACTAAATATTACAATCCAAAGTGATCACTTTGATTTTACCTAAGCTAATTACATATATGTATGCATGCGCTGGTTGCTGCACCAATTATACATGTAGCAATAATAATAGCTAATGTTAAATGGCCACAATAATTAAATTAATGGACCCAATAAATGAATTAAAATAATAAAATTATTGAAACTGTCTTAAAGCCCGACTGTCAATGCTTGATTTATATTAAAAAGAGAGAAAATTCAGAGCGGTTATATTAATCGGTCAGATAAAAAAGAAAATAAATGAAAAATAAAATTAATGAGAGCTATCTTAGAGCTTCGCGGTCAATGCTTGATTTATATTAAAAAAAGGAAAGTTAAGAGCGATTATATTAATCGGTCAGATAAACAAATTAATTGATAAACTAAAGCTTCTGTACGATACCCAGATCCGGTCGTCGAACTCTGGTGGAGGCGCCGGGCACCTGTAGGTAACTCAGGTACTGCTACTCGATGGCCCCGAGGGTGAAACTCGCCGAGGACTCGATAGCTCGGTGTTAAGATTGGCTCTAGTGTAGCCTGGAGCTAGAATCTGTAGCTAGGTGATTGAATTGGCCCGGAGACAGGGTTTGTAGCCCGGTAATAAAAGTTGTAGCCTGGTAATCAAACTGGTAGCCCGGTATTAGAACCCTGCAATAACCCAATACGCATTAGACAAAGCCCCCTCACTTTAATAAAAGCTATAGCCCCCTTTGCATAAATATATTTTCTTTATAAAACAAATTTCCCCAAAAATTATCAATGGATTTTCAATGACCATCAGCAAATAAAAGAAATACTAAGGTACAGACAACTTGAATATAAAAAAGATAGGTATGAATCACCCCTAAAAGAAAATATAAACTTCCCCATATGATCAAAACTAAAGTTACATTAAAATAAAAATTCAGATTTGATAAAATGGAGTAGATAAGATAACCCATGGAATGCAAATGGTGGACACTGTACAAAAAAAGGTTAACACAGATAAGGCAATTAAATCGTTAATTTAGACAAAAAAACTGTAGCAATAATTACCTCGCTCGTGTGTGAGGGTTGCTAGAAAGTCGACGGTCTTATACGACCAACTTGGAAAGCCTCTAGAAATAAGGAAAAAGACCATTAGCGTCATGTCGTTGTCCGCGTGCTTCACGAGCAATAGGAAAAAAAATAATTCCAGAGAAAATGCTTACCTAGTGCAGTAGTTAAATCACGATAAATCGGTCGTGTCAAAACACAAACAGAAACCACAATATATCCCCAAAGAATGGGTAGTATTAAATCACAATACTAAATGTTGAGTCTCTATGACTGCACTAACAGCAAACCTTCTTTTCGCCTCGAAAAGTATTCTTAGAAGGACTCTCTATTCGTTTCCTTTCTCCTTCCACGAGATCAAAAACTACGTCAGATCAGCAAGTAGTGATGGCTGAAGCATGCCGAGTGATTCAATACAAGGAATAATTTTAAGATAAGAAACGACTTAGTTCTCGTCTATTATGAAGGTAAAATGACGGCGGGAGCCACAATTTTAATTGAAAT